>JAKTXQ010000102.1:5554-27016 GCA_030582995.1 Candida maltosa
AAAGATACCAACTAATAAAAAAAATGTTGTTTGAAAAAAAAAAAAAAATGATGACAAAAAACCTGAAGTAGGAAAAAAAAATAAAAAAATAAAAATAATGAGAATATATTGGAAAAACAATGTAAATGGATTAAAAAAAACCTGAGTGAGGAGAAAAAAATCCAAAATAAATAAAAAAAATGACATAAAAAAAATTTGACAAAAAAAATTGTAATAAAGGGAAAAAATCTTGTTCTGAAGAAAAAACCACGACCAAAGGATAATCAATAATGTTCAGCATCACTAACATCTAAATTCAACTGAGAAGTCGAAGACTCTTCCTTTTGTTGTTGTATTTCTGCATCAAATACCTCAAACAAATGACGAAAGTCAGCTTGCTTTAATACCTTTTTCACATCTTCCATATGGAAAAACGAAGCATGAAAGGGAACGCAATGGCGAAAAGTGAAAGCCATCAATTTATTTTCTTGATCCCACGCTTGGATTCCGATAATATCTTTCACTCGAGCAGCGAATTCTAAAAGGGTAACCGGTGGAATTCTTGGATAATGGAGACGATCCTGAAAATATGGTTTCAAAAATTTAACATTAAAAACACGATTGTATGTTCCAGCAGCAAGATTAATACGATACGTATTATCTGATAATTTGGACTCAACCTTATACGGACCAAAATATAACGGAGCAGCTTTTCGGTTTTGAAAACCATAACCCATAACATTTGCTTTAATACTGATAAGCACGTCATCACCAGGCTTCAATAGCAATTCCTTACGCCTTTTGTTATACGTGGATTCCATTGTTTGATGTTGTTCATTTGAAGAATCCATCGCAAGTTGAGTAAAATGTTGTCTTTGGGATAAGATGTGCAGTGGGTCTTGATCGTTAAACGGTAATTGAAGTGTTGATTCATGCCATCCAATCCTTGAATCAAGATGCGGAGCAAGTGGAATACGTCCAATATCAGCTTCAAAAGGTGTTTGTTTAATGGCAGTATGATAAGCAGAATTGTATGCAAATTCAATCATTGGTAAAGCGTCAACCCAATCAACGCCTGTTAATTTCATAGCTTTAATATACTTCACCAAATTTCTGTTTAACCTTTCGGTTATACCGTCTGTCTTGGCGTGATGTGGCGTCGACCACTTCAATTTAACCAGAAGAATTTTGAAGAATTCTGTCCAATATTTGGATGTAAATTTGGAATCTCTATCAGTAATGATTGTTCTGGGAATTCCATGATGTGGCAAGATATACTTCAAAAATAAATCAGCAGTTTCTTCAGCAGTGATATTCTTAGTACAAGCAA
Organism: Candida maltosa; assembly: GCA_030582995.1. Lineage (NCBI taxonomy): Eukaryota > Fungi > Ascomycota > Pichiomycetes > Serinales > Debaryomycetaceae > Candida > Candida maltosa. The sequence continues at coordinate 6,864 of JAKTXQ010000102.1, forward strand.
AAAAACGTCCTCGTCTTGAGAAACGATCAATTATCACAAGAATATTGTTAAAACCATCAACCAACGGGAACCCAGAAATGTAATCCATACTAATACTCAACCAGGGACCCTGTGGAATATCCAAAGGTTGAAGCAAACCATTTGAAAGTGTGTTTCGTGGTTTGATGACTTGGCAAATAGCACAGCACCGGATATATTGTTTAATAAAATAGGACATGTTTTTCCAGTAATATAACTGTGAAAGTGAATGGTGAGTAGCCAAAAATCCAGGATGAATAGTAGTTGATGAATCATGATGAACCAGAATTACTTTAGTTTGAAGTTCAGCAGTTGGAATTACCAAACGTGGAGAAAGATCACCAATTTTATCAAAAGCATAATAATACAACAAATCCTCTTGAAGTTGAAACTTTTTGATATATTTTTTCATAGTTTTTGGAACTGGCAAATTTTCATGTAAAATAGTGTAAATCTGTTGCGTTTCAGCATCGTTAACATAATTTGAACGAACATCATCAAAGAAAGATTCTCCTAACACATTATTATTGGAAATGACCGATGTCGTATTAGCAACCATTCTACTCAATGCATCAGCTTTATTAGTTGGACCTGAAATATACACAAATTCAATATCAAATTGACTTAAAAAATCAAACCAACGTGCCAACCTAGCTGTAGGCGGTTTTGAAGTAGATGACAAAAGAAATTTCAAGGAGTGATGATCTGTCTTAATAATGAGATGATGATCTAACACCAAATGTTGGAATCTTTCCAATGTTCTTATAACTGAAAGTAACTCCTTTTCACGAATTGGGTAGTTGAGTTCAGCAGGTTTCATTGATTGGGAGAAATAAGCAATAGTACCAGTCGGTTTCAATGTAACAGGATCAGCACGTTCAATAACTGAACCAATACACACATTAGAAGCATCCGTCGTAATAATGTAAGTTCCCAGTCTACTTGGTGGAACCAATATGGGTGAATGAACTAATTTATCTTTCAAAATTTGAAAATTTTTCTTTATTTCCTCAGTGATTGAACCACCATTAACTGCATAAGAATTCAACGGTTTGACCAAATCAGCAAAATGTTGTATGAATTTACGATGGTAACTCATAAAACCAATAAAGGATAACATACTTTTAGGAGAAGTAGGCAAATTCCATTTCTGAATGGCTTCAATTTTCTCATTAGTTGGTTGAATACCATCAGTACCAACTTCATAACCCAAGTATTTTATTTTCTTTAAAAAAAAAATTGACATTTCTTTTCTTTAGCAATAAAATTATTTTTTCTTAAAATATCAAATACCAACATCAAATCTCTCTTGTGAGTCTCAATATCTGGACTAAACACAAGAATATCATCTAAATAAACCACCAAAGAGATGTTCAATATTTCTTGAAAAATCGATTGCATACAACGCTGGAAAGTCGCGGGAGCATTGGCTAATCCAAAGGGCATTACTGCCCAGTGGAAAAGCCCCTCCTCGCATATAAAGGCTGTAAGCTTCCTATCCCTTGGTAATATACCGATTTGGTGATAGCCCATAGCCAAATCTATTTTGGAAAAGACTTTACTACCAGCAACTTCTTCCAAAAGTGACTCAATAAGGGGTAACGGAAACCTGTCTTTCACCGTAGCTAAATTCAACATTCGATAGTCACAACACAATCTAGGATCATCATCGGGTTTAGGTACATACAATGTGGGAGATGACACATGCGAATTACTATGTTCAATGAATCCTAAATCCAATAATTTTTTAATATCCCGTTTTAACAATTGTCGTTGCTTGAAAGATTTCTTATAGGAAGCAAGATGAGGTAACGGTTTGTTTGGATCTAACTCAATGGAATGATAGAAAGGATATTGATGAGAAAGTTTGGTTGGAGGATCATTATTTAATATATCCTTATCTTCTTCTTTAAATTTCAATAACCAGGCAGTTAATCCATTTTTATTTTTATGGAACCAACGACTGGGAAATGTTTCAACCAGATCTTGACCATCTTGATTTATCACCTCACCATTAAAAACATCTTGAAAAGGATAATCTTCATCTTGGATAGCATCATCAGAAGCAGTGATAGTTGCTATCATTGTTTCAATCTCATCGGGTTCTTGAGAATTTTGTAATTCAAGTTGCAAATCTTCCGAAACTGGTTTAAAAATTGTTGGAACAACAAGTAATGGTTTGACAATATCTTCACCAAAAAGAAATGGATAAGTAACCGATTTAGAAACAAAAAAATTATATTCAGCTTCAAACCCAGGTATTTTCAATTTAACAAAGGTATTAACTGATTCAACTTCAACTTGATTATGACTTAACAATTTATGAGTTGGACCAAGAAAGGTTCGTTGATCAGTAATAAGATCAGAACGAATTAAATTAATCATGCTACCAGAATCAAGCAATACTAAATGTTCCGGAAATCCATCCATTTGAATATAGTAAAGTGATTTCGGAATTTTAATTTTCAGCGCAAGTGGTAACAGATTAGGAGCAGAAGGGGGGGACAGTGGGGCAGGATCAACGTTATTGGAATCAACAGACTGAATAGACTGGACTAGTTTAGAGTCGCTTTCGGACTCAATTAGTTTTTTGAATTGTTCTTGTTGTTTGGATTTTGTGGACAAGTACGAGCAAAATGATTTGTTTGGTTACAAATATAACATTTAGGTGTTTTACCACCACTTGATTTGGATGATTTATCAACTTGTTTATCAGTTTTCGTAACTTGTTGTTTATCCCATTTTTTGGTAAATTTCTTAAACTGTTTGTCGTTTCCTTTCTTCCACTTAAAACGTTGTCCAAAGGGGAATTTTCTTTTATTCCCATTGCCTTGTTTGAACTTATTCTCTTGTTCAATAGCATCATCAATAGCTTTCAATGGAACTAAAGCTTGAACCGAATTCCAATCCTTAATGTTATCCATCAAATAACCATAATCCTTATGTAATGAAGCTTTAAAAAACTTTAAGGTAGTATTAGCCTTATCTTCATCAAAAGTACCATCTGTAGATTGATAGAATCCATTCGCCAATGCTTTAAAGTCAAGGATATGCTGACGTAAAGGTTTGTTTTGCTTTACTGTTGCCATATCAGCAACAAGGTCAGCAGAGTTTAATTCAGCATGAAAATGGTTGGTAAAATCACCAATAAAAATAGGAATTAAATCAATCAAAGAATCTTCAACTTGAAATTTTTTCATGGACCAATCATATGCCCAATCAGCAGCTAAATCTTGAAGATGATTATCTCTAACATGTTGAAGAATTTGATAAGAAGAAAGATTTTGACCAACATCTGACTGTAATTGCTTCAAACAAATGTTCATGTGAACAGCAGCTTGTAAACCCCATTTTAAATGTTTAGCAGTAAATTTTGGTTTTGGACAAAGTATCTTCCGATTCGGATCAAGTGATCTAGCCTTCTTAATAGAATGACTAAGAGTACCAACAGTTTCTTGAAAAACAGTAGTAGATAAAACATCAGTGGAACCAGATTCCAATGGTGGAACCGAAACAGGAGTATCCTCGGCTGGAGGTTCAGCAACTCTTCTTGTATTTCTTGACATTAAGAAAAATTTTCGCAACAAAAAAATATATCGGACAAGTAATCGCTACCAAGTGTAATAGACCTACCAATACCAACTAGCTTGACTACCAAATAAGGAAATTAGCGAGAAGAACAAAGACTTAAGCACAAAAGAATATTATCTACGATAATGAATATGTAAGATAATGTATAGTAAAGATCCAAGTATCTGTCTCTTAACTATGTGTGATTAAAGATGTATATTTTTCATAATAATTGCTAACAGCAAAGGGGAAATCCCTTCTTATTTATAAACCAACTCTGGATAGATCTCAAACCGAATCTAGTAATTCCCTCCGGGGTTCGTAAAACTATTTTATCAATATAGCTATTCCATCCGAAGACCTTAAAACTATTTTATCCAAATAGCAATTCCATCCGAAGACCTTAATACCGGATTAGGTAATCTACCCTATTATCCGTTCCCTGTCCCTTACAGCTCTGTTTTCCACACCAATTTGTCATTTATAATCGTATCTTGTTAATTTGATAGGTGATATTGTAATTAAATAACTTTAATAGAAAGCACAAGTAATAGTTATATATAAACTATGGTTGGATATTTTTTTTTTTATTTTTTAGGGTATATTAATTTTATTTATTTTTGGTTAAAATTTGACACCAAAAATCGTTTGCAAAAAAAAATACCACTACAATATCTCAATTATTTACAAAAACTTCCAAAAACAAGTATATTTATATTTACATCATATCTTAGTTAACATAAAAATCTTTTTGCAAATACATCCAGATCAAACTAGCAGAACTAACAACCAACGGTCCAGCCAAACCTTTCCCCAACTTAGCCGTCCCATAATACAACCATTCCGAAACAAAATGGAATCCAGCAACCAAGAAAGTAAACTGAGCCAATTCATAAATCGGCGCAACTTGTAAATGATAAGCAGCATATCCTCGAACAATACTGGTGATTAACGTCCAGGTACCGAATGTACGTGCTGATAAACCAGTGACTTCGTTTGGGTTTCCTTCGTAGACTCTCCTTGTGAGCGTGTTGTTTTGATATGTTTGCACGGAATTGAAGGCCAGGACTACCAGGATGAATAAGAGCCAGTATGGGAGTTTGCCGCCATTGGTGGTGGCTGGTAAAATCGATGATAAGAAGCTTGACATGATTGTTGATAAAGAAGAAGAAGGTTTGATCGTTTATGTTGGTTTTTTTTTTTCAGGTCGTTTTTTTTTGATCGGTTGGAAAAAATAAATCTACATCACCCGAAACCAATATTTTTATACGAAGTTTAGATTGTACAATTATATTACCTAATAATAGAAAAAAAAACAAACTTAATACACACTTTCAAATAGTAATAAAAAAAAGGCCATCAATTAATGTCGTCACTCTTGGTTGGATCTTGTTCTTTCAACACCTCTACGGCTGGACCCAATAATCTTTGGAACCCAGATTTGCCTAACGTAGCGACAATGACATTATCCAATGCTTCAACGGTAGCTTGTCTAGGTAAATCTTTCAACAATGCAAGCTCACCGAAATAATCACCTTTAGTCAATGTTTTAATCTCCCCCAATTTTTTATTGTAAACTCTACAGTTACCACTTTCTATCAAATAAAAGTTTTCCCCCTGTTCACCTTCAGTGACAATCTGGTCACCTTTATGATACATCTCTGTACTCAACGCATCTGCCAATTTGGAACGAGCATGATCCGAAAGTGATTTCAATACACTGATATCTTTCAAGAAATCTTCATACATCAATCTCTTGTTGAATGTACCTTCCAAAAGAATACGACGGAAAGTTAAACGGTCCAATGCCCAACAAACAACATCACTGGCAGCAACCGCAGTCGCAGCTCTAGGAGAATTATACATCAATGCCAATTCCCCGAACGAAGATCCTTCACTACTTGAATTTACTTTAGCATCATTGACATAGAAATCAACGGTACCAGTTTCAATAATATAGAAGAAATCCCCTTCATCTCCTTGTTTAATAATCACTGTATCTTTAGGGAACGATTTTTGTTGTAAGGCTGCAATGACGGTTTTTTTAGAATTAGCATCCAATTGTTTGAAAAGGAAATTATTCTTCAAATTATTCGCCAACGTTTCTTCTTCCGTCGACGACAAGTTATTGACTGGAGGTTTCCAACTTTCTGACTTTAACTTTGCTGGATTTAACGCTTCAGCAGAAACAGATGTTCTTCTATTGGCGTTGAATGCAATTGGGATTTTCGATGCTGGTGGTTTACCGAAATCAGATAACGATGATGGTGGCACAGATGGTTTCGATGGATCTTCTGGGTCTACTTCTTTTATTGGTGTGGTGGATGTCTTTTTATTGACATCGAAATTGGACTTGAAAATACCTCCGCCTACTGATGGAGATTCGTCATGGTTATTAGCTGGATGGGTTGTTGGACCATCATCGTGGTCATGAATCAGATGAGGATCATTGACACCAAACGGAGATTTGAAACTTGGTTGTCTATCATTGATAACACTGACACCACTTGAGTTGATGTTTACGTTACTAACAGAAGGGAATAAATTGAGACCAACGGTTTGAGCTTTGGTTTGTTGAGACCATAATTCACTTCGTTGAGCTTGTAATTTGGTATTGAAATAATTGGCACAAAATTGTAAGATATCTTGAGGGTTTTTGGTGACTATTTCTTTCTGTAATTGAGACAATTCATCCGTTATGAATTGCTGTTGTGGGTTAGACATCTCGGGCTCTCTGAAGATTCAATGTAGATATATATAAGATTAAAAAAAAAAAAGTTGAACAAGAGAAGTGTGGGCGGACAACTTTTTCCCTTCTCTGTTTTCGATTTTCAACAAAAAAAAAAATTAATTTCCTCCACCTCCTTTTTTTTTCTTTCTGTTTGTACTGCAAAGTCACGAGGAGGAGTAATACAAACAATACAAAAAACACAACCAAGAGGAAATACCCAATCGGAGGATATGCTCTACTCGCCAAATCGCATTCTATCAAACCAATCAATTGACAGAGAAGAACCACGAGATCTATGTCTTCCCAATTTATGTACAAATTTAGTCTTAATCTAATCTTCTCCCCATTGTTAATCTATTTTCTGTTGTGTGCGATACCAATAGATGTCGTGACCTCGCGACAAAATATAAAAAACGACATAATCACGACATCAAGTTTCCGCGACATTCACAATAAATGGACACGTAGTCAAATATTTTTACTTGTTCTAGTAAATTCTATCAAAGATGGCAAATTATATGCAGTACACATAATTTAAATTTTTCACGCTTTGTTGTATTTTTTTTTTTTCTGGTGGTTGTTGTTGACACAGTGGTTGTTGTTGGAAGGAAATTTTTCAGATTTTATATAAACGTTGATTTTCCTTTCATAATTTTATTTTATTTCTTTTTTTTTTTTTTAGTTTAGTTTACCAAATCAGTTTTCATTTTGATATCATAAAACTTATAATAAAAAAAAATGAGATCTTCACAATCCTGGTTACCACGTCTTGGTTTCTTGTATGTGGCGTTAGTCATACTTATACCATTTTTGGTCTCCCCAAAAAGTGCATTTGCCGTCGCCGCTGTCAGTGACGATGATTCCTCCAATCCAGATAATTACGGTACTGTCATTGGTATTGATTTGGGTACTACCTATTCATGTGTAGGTGTCATGAAGAACGGGAAAGTTGAAATTTTAGCCAACGATCAAGGTAATAGAATCACTCCATCATATGTTTCCTTCAACGGTGAAGAAAGATTAGTTGGGGATGCTGGTAAAAGTCAAGCATCTTCCAATGTCAACAACACTGTGTTTGATATTAAGAGATTAATTGGGTTGAAATATAACGATGAAACTGTCCAAAAAGAACTTAAACATTTACCATACAGAATTGTGAATAAAGGCAACAAACCAGTTGTTGAAGTTGAATTCAACGGTGAACAAAAAGATTTCTCTCCTGAAGAAATTTCTTCCATGGTTTTGGGTAAAATGAAGAGCATTGCCGAAGATTACCTCGGTAAAAAAGTTACTCATGCCGTTGTTACTGTCCCAGCTTATTTCAATGATGCTCAAAGACAAGCAACTAAAGATGCTGGTACTATTGCCGGTTTGAATGTTTTGAGAATTGTCAATGAACCAACTGCCGCCGCCATTGCCTATGGATTAGACAAAGGTGACAAAGAAAAACAAATTATTGTTTACGATTTGGGTGGTGGTACTTTCGATGTTTCTTTGTTGTCTATTGAAGGAGGTGTTTTCGAAGTTTTGGCTACTGCTGGTGATACTCACTTGGGTGGTGAAGATTTTGATTTCAAAATTGTCAGATACTTGGCTAAACAATTCAAGAAGAAACATGGTATTGATATTACTAGTAATGCTAAAGCCATTGCTAAATTGAAGAGAGAAGCTGAAAAAGCTAAGAGAACTTTATCTTCTCAATTGAGTACTAAAGTTGAAATTGACTCTTTTGTTGACGGTATTGATTTCTCTGAAACTTTAACTAGAGCAAAATTTGAAGAATTGAACATGGCTGCATTCAGAAAAACTTTGAAACCAGTTGAACAAGTTTTGAAAGATGCCGGTGTCAAGAAATCCGATATTGATGATATTGTTTTGGTTGGTGGTTCCACCAGAATTCCAAAAGTTCAAGAATTATTGGAAAACTTCTTTGACGGTAAAAAAGCTTCTAAAGGTATTAACCCAGATGAAGCTGTTGCCTATGGTGCTGCTGTCCAAGCTGGTGTTTTAAGTGGTGAAGAAGGTGTTGACGACATTGTCTTGTTGGATGTCAATCCATTGACTTTAGGTATTGAAACCTCCGGTGGTGTCATGACCACTTTGATCAAGAGAAACACTGCTATCCCAACCAAGAAATCTCAAATCTTCTCTACTGCTGCTGATAACCAACCAACTGTTTTGATTCAAGTTTACGAAGGTGAAAGAACCATGGCTAAAGACAATAACAGATTAGGTAAATTCGAATTGACTGGTATTCCACCAGCTCCAAGAGGTGTCCCACAAATCGAAGTCACCTTCTCTTTGGATGCCAATGGTATTTTGAAAGTTGAAGCCGCTGATAAAGGTACAGGTAAATCCGAATCCATCACTATTACCAACGAAAAGGGTAGATTATCTAAAGAAGATATCGACAGAATGGTTGAAGAAGCTGAAAAATACGCTCAACAAGATCAAGAATTGAAAGATAAGATTGAAGCCAGAAACTCTTTGGAAAACTATGCCCACGTATTGAGAGGTCAATTGAATGATAAATCAGACACTGGTTTAGGTTCTAAATTAGATGACGACGATAAAGAAACTTTAGATGATGCTATCAAGGACACCTTGGAATTCATTGAAGACTATTTCGATACCGCCACCGCTGAAGAATTTGAAGAACAAAAACAAAAATTAATTGATGTTGCTAACCCAATCACTGCTAAATTATACGGTCAAGCCGGTGGTGAAGCAGGTGGTGCAGGAGGCGCTAAATTTGGTGATGATGATTCTGATGATGAATTGGATCACGATGAATTGTAATCTTCCTCAAAAGAAAATGTTAATAGTTTATTTGTAATCTATAGATTTATTAATAATAAATAAATAAATAAAAAAAATAAAAGTCATACAGATTAATAAAAAGGTGCAAACATTTTTTTTTTTTTGAGAAAACCCAAAATATTTTACAATCTACCAACCATGGAACATTTTTTTTTTTTTTCAACCTTGGAAGGACCAGAAAATTTTTTTTTTTTCTTTCTCTCTGTTCATTCGTTTTTTTCATACAAAAAAAAGCTTGAAAAAAATTTTTTTTTTTTTTTTTCACCATTAAAGAATACCCTTCCACTTGTCAGGAACGATGTCGAATCGGAAACTACAAAAGTATGTTCATCCACTGAGTTTTTTTTCCAAATCCCAAGAAAAAAATTTTTTTTTTTGGGGGGTAAAGGGGGGGACGTGATATTGTGCTTTGAACTTCGTCAATATCAACCCATACCATCGGTTGTTAAATTTTTTTTATTTTTCGTTGTCAGATATACTAACCATGCCTTAAAATTACAGAGAGATTGATATTATATTCAAGAAGATCCAAGAAGGATTACAGGATTTCAATTATCATTATGAACGATACGAGAGTATACAAAACACTGAAGACGATTCGGATAATCAGAGAGAGAAGGAAAAATTAGCGAATGATTTGAAAAAAGAGATTAAGAAGTTGCAGAAGTTCCGAGAACAAATCAAGCATTGGCTACAGAATGATACGGTGAATACTTTGGGTCCAGTCGGAACATCGTATAATAATAAGTTATCGGAAAACAAAAGTCAAATTGAAGAAGCCATGGTGATTTATAAATCCGTGGAAAAACAGAGTAAATTGAAAACGTTTTCCAACCAGTCGATTTTGATGACGTTTATGGATGGCAACAATGAGGATGATGACGATGACGACGATAGTGACGAGGAAGGCGGATTTTTCAGCAGTAGTGAGGAAGAAGAAGAATATAGTGATTTACCTGGAGATGCCGTGGACGCGATTCACTATTTTAAAGATTCGATACTACAGTTGAATGAACAGACAATTAAGTTGGATCATGAGTATGAAAAGTTGGCGGCCAAGAAATTACGAAAGAATAATTTGGCAACAATAGAGGCTAAGAAGGAGAAGATTCAACTGACGATAAGTAATAACAAGTTTCATCAAAAGAAAGTCAAGAAATTACTTAAACAATTGAAAAACGGAATGGTTACAGAATTCAATTTGATATGGATGCTAAAGGAAGATTTGAATAAGTATTTGGAATCGAATGGAGATTATGGATTCACAAAAGAAACCGACTTATACGACGATATATTCAATCAAATTGCCGTTGTTGATGAAGATTATTCCGAGATCCATGATCAGGATAAAGTGGAGGAAGAAAGTGAAAGCAATGATGGCAATGTGTTAGGTGGAACATCGACTCGAACTAACAGTAGTTCGCCGTCGCCCAAAGTAGCGAAAGCTAATGGTCACTTTAAAGAATCGTCAGTCGAGTCTAATTCTTCGTCGTCCAAATCACATCAACTCCCCTCGGTGAATACTAATTTACCATCTTATCAACAACAACAACAGAATTCAACGCCGGTGTCTACGCAACCACCTGTTTCTCGACATAGTCCCGAAATCTCATCCCCTGCAATTGTGAGAACTTTGAAACCCGCAACCACGCCTTCCAAACCAGTTGGAAACCTCAAGTGGTCGGCGGCAGCAGCGGTGGGGATACCCGAGACTGTTCCAGAAAAGACAAAATCGGTTGAACTGGAAACTAATGGTGTACATGAAACTAAACAGTCACTGATACCACCATCACAGAAACCACAAGAACAATACCCAAAAAGTACTCCTCAAGAGTCGATACCACTTGAAAACATTGATTTTGATAAATACAAAGAAGTGATTAAGAATTCAACATTGTCGAAAACTGAATTGGGATTATTTTCAGATATGAATTTGGTAAGAGTTCCACCAGGTATTCAAGATCTTGTTATTTCTTTTGCTTCGAAAAGATATAACGATGAATTTAAAGTGTTGGTAGATTCTACTGAATTTAACCAATATACTTTACCTTTACATAAATCTTATTTACCGGAAACTGTACAACCAAATTATTATTCACAATTCACCAACTTCAATTTCAGACATCCTACCCAGCTTACCAAATTTCAAGGATATTGGAACCAAGTGAGAGCGAATTTCGGATTCACCAAATTAGCAGATGAAATCAAATCGTTGACCGCCCAGAATAATCCAGAACATTTACCAGCAATTGCGGAATTGACGTTTGTATTTTTCTATGGGTTCTATTATGGTGTCACTCCTGCCGAGAATTTGATTGCCGAATCCTATTTATTTGAATTAGGATGGTATCCATATAGAACCCAATTGGAAGGAGCGAACAACAATGATTCCCCACTTTCTGCACCAAATGGATTTAATGATAAGTCAAAATCAAACAATTACTTTTATTGGTTTAAACGTATGAAGTTGATTTCTCGAGGTGAAGAAATGGGACAATCATCAAATGTCGAATTTGGTGATTATCAAGTGTTTGATTTGAGTTTTTGGGAAATCTTCGTCAAATACGGATTCAAATTCGATTACACTTTGTGCCAATTGGAACCATCAAAATCGTTATTCTGATGATCCATTATTTTTTTTTTATTCTTAAGTTGTATTTGATTTCTTTGGTTTTTCTTTTTATGTAGTTTGTTGTTTAGAAATCATCCGATTCTAGTATTGATTGCGTTGATGATGACGAAATATATTCCTGTTGTGTTGTTTGAAGCATGGAATCACTTAATAGTGTCTCATCTTGACTGGTCGACAACGGTTCATCGTTTTGTAAAGGATTAGTTCGGAAGTTGTAAATTGTACCATCGTTTGCAACCAAAGTCGGCATGGATCTATACGCTATGGGATTTGGAGTAAATGATACTTCAATGTACGAGTCAATATTTTCAAATACCAAATTAAACTGTTTTAGCTTGGATGGTTTGATTTTGTTTTGTTCAATAAACAGCAGTAAACTCTGAATACTCATTGGTGTTTCGTTTGGTTGTAAAAAAAAAAGAGCTTGGGCGGCAGTTTTTTCCCCCCACACATTTTTTTTTACCACTTTGAAAATGAATGCGACAAAAAAAGAAAAACGGTGAACGAGTGAAAAAAAAAAAAATTTAGACTCCACTTTTTACCATTCACATTCATCACTAATCACTCAATGGAATACTATTCATCATTAGATGCATCTCAGTTGGACTCTGAGAGACCAACTTTATTTGAATTGATTTCCGCTAATCAGTTGGAAGGATTATTATCGCCATCATTACGTTACATTTTAGTTCACTATGCGAGCAAATATCCTCGGTACTTATTAAAAATCAACAATAAGTTTGATGAACTTAATTTATTACTAAGAGGTTTTATCGAGTGGTATTTTTTAACCTATTGGCAAGGTACTTTCACGGAAAATTTCTATGGTTTGAAAAGAGTAAGTCAAACCCCTTTATCGGAAGGCGATCTCAACAGTAGTAAATTAACCCAGTTAGTTCCTTCCATAATTGAAGAAAGAAGAAAACTATCCACATTACAAAAATTAGTATCATTATTTGAAGTCACTGGTACTGCTTATGTATCAGAAAAGTTGAACTATTCATATGAAGTTTGGTATACGAAATATGTAACCAATCAATTAAACACCGACGAATCACTTTCAAAAGAAGAAAATTTGAAAATTAAATTAAAGAGGAAATTCGTTGAATGGTATCCTTATGCTCAAAGTCTATATCGAGCAGCCAATTTTATAACTACTTTGTTATATCTTAGTGGATCCTCCAAATCGCCAACCTTATTGACATACTTGTTTCGAATAAACTATTCCCGATTGAATCAATACGATTATTCCAAAAATGAACCACAACCATCATTGAATGAAAAGAAAGAGCGTATCAGAACCCGTCCTCATACCCCAATTGAACTTGCATTAAGATTTTTGAATACAAATATCACTAATCCGTCATGGAAGGTAGTTAAGTTTATATTGGGTACGTTCTTCCCTGTGGCAATATTTTCCTTGAAATTTCTTGAATGGTGGAACAATTCCGACTTTTCATCCAAGCTTTCCAAAAATCAAGGAAATGTTTTGGATTTCACGTTGCCACCACCTTCGACATTAACATCAGCCCTCAAGTCACTGAGACAAAATGAGAAAAACAAACTCAAAAGGAAAGTTTATAAATCCGGTAAACTATGTCCATTGTGTAAAAAAGAAATCACCAACCCGGCAATCATTGAAACAGGATATGTTTTTGATTACACATGCATTTACAACTATTTAGAGAAGTCTCACGTAATAGTGTCCAAAAGTGCTCAATTGAAAAGCAAACAAGTTGATGATGAGAAAATCTATTCTGATGATGAAGATGAGGAACAAGAAGACAATGAGAAAAAGGCGGAATCAGAAGAGGAAGAAAATGTTGTTATTGATATTGAAAAAGGTGGTAGATGTCCAATAACTGGCCGTAAGTTGTTAGGTTGCAAATGGAATCCTATCAAAGAAGAATGGGAGATCGAAGGGATTAGAAGACTTATTTTTTAGATAGTTAACAGGAAATTAATTAATACAAGTAAATAAAGTTGATGCCACAATAATCGCATAACCGCATAATCGTCGATACGAAAAATAAAAAAAAAATTTTTTTTTTATAACCCACATGGTCTTGTAAAGTAAATCACTTATTACCACCACCATGTCTAACGAAACTACTAGAACCCTTCAGGCGATAAAGTTTGATAGAGAAAATATCAAATTAGATATCCTCGATCAATTACTTTTACCATACTCTACAACTTATATTCCAATCAACACCATTGAAGATGCATTCCAAGCAATTAAATTGATGCAAGTTAGAGGTGCCCCAGCAATTGCTATCGTTGGAGCATTCTCAGTAGTGGTTGATACTTTCAACTACTTGAACCAAGGTGGAAAAGATAAAACGGTTGCTGATTTAGTCAAATCATTGGATTATTTGATCACTTCAAGACCAACGGCTGTTAATCTTGCCAATGCATTAAACGATATCAAAGAATTGTTGAAAGACCACCAAGAAACTGATATCGTCAATGATGACATCTATAAGAAGATTTTCAATTACTCAATTGCATTGTATGATGAAGATTTGGCAAATAATGTCAAAATCGGTGAAAATGGATTGAAATATATCACCGATACTTTAAAACAACAAAATTTCAAAGGTCCATTTTCGATAGTTACGATCTGTAACACTGGGTCATTGGCCACTTCGGGACATGGTACAGCATTAGGAATAATTCGTTCCACATACCAAGGGTTACAAAAATCCGCTTCGAAAGAAGATTTCTGGTTGGATCAAGTTTACCCATGTGAAACTAGACCATACAATCAAGGTGCTAAATTAACCACTTATGAATTAGATTATGAAAAAATCCCATTCACTTTAGTTTGTGATAATATGGTTTCCTCATTAATTAACACGTTGGGAAGTGGGAGAACCATCAAGGAACAAAAGGCTCCAGTTAAGTTTATTATCGTGGGTGCTGACAGAGTTGTTAAAAATGGTGATACTGCCAATAAAATCGGTACTTTCCAATTGTCCACCATTGCCAATTATTTCAACAATAATAAATTCACCAAAGAAGACCAGCAAATCAAGTTTATTGTGGCTGCTCCAAAAACAACCATTGATTTAAACACCCAAACTGGTGATGAAATCGTCATTGAAGAAAGACCAGCAAATGAATTGACCAATTTGGTAGGTCCACAATTGGTTGATGGTTCAATTGGTGACAAAGTAACTGTCGGTATTGCTACTCCTGGTATTTCTGTTTGGAATCCAGCTTTTGATGTGACACCTCATGAATTAATCGATAGTATCGTCACTGAAGATCCAAATGTTTTTGTCAAAAACGCTAATGGAGAATTCACCTTGACTAAATAGATGTATTATTATTATTATATATATATATTCAAATTTTAACTTTCTACTTGCTGATTTTCTTTTTGAGACTCGTTTGGTGTTTCTTCTTCTTTTTCTTCTTTTTCTTCTTTGACTTCTTGTTTCTTGGCTTCTTTTTCAGCTTTGATTTTGTCTAATATTGATTCCGCTTTCAGTAATGCCAAATATGATTTCAAAATTCGTGATACTTTATCCAAATCTTGATCTTGGATAATTGTACTGATTTTAGTTTCCAAATCTGCCTGATGTTGCTGATACATGGTAATAAGCTCTTCCGGTACCGGGAAAGTGCTATACAAACCCAAAAACTTTGCCAAGAATTCCACCAAGTTCAAACAGATACACAAGTTTTTCAAACTAATATGTTTCAATCCCGCTGTGTTTATGGCATTCGTCCCTAATACCGCTTGGTAACACCTACTATTAAGAATCTTGAAATAAGTTGTGTAATTAGTCAAGATATCTTTATGAAGGAAACTTTTCTGGATAAGAGTGTAGGAATAAACATGCTGGATAACTGTGGCAACTAGTATTGGAACAATGTATTCGTTACCATCAATACTGAGTTTGGAATTCTTAGCTGGTTGTTCTGTTTCTGCATCTTTACCATTTTGTTCTTCTTTCCCGTCATCGTAAAAGTCAAAATATTTCAACCACCATTCATCAGATCCAAGTAAAGAGTTCAATGTGGTTTGGGTTGAAGATACACTGTCGGCCACATTCCAACGTTCTTTGGCAACCGCCATTTCCATCTCTCTAATGGCATTGTCTTGAAATCTCAGAATGAAATAGTTTACATGGTTGGTAAACCATTCACTCAAAGCATTACCGGAACCACTATCTGGGTAAATCATTTCACATTCATGCAAGTAAGTGGAAGTAATGAGATACAACTTGACATACGAAGGAACATCCAAATTGGCGGTTTCAAGCGAACGCACATTCATCACTTTCATTAATCTAATTTGTGTCAATTCAATAGATTTACGAATGGCCCTGGTAATATCCAACGACATGATATCGATCTCCATATTTTGTGGCACACTGGTCAATGCAATATCTAATAATATTTTCTGATGAACTGTCAACCTTCTTAAACATTCCGATAATTGTGCATAAGTCTTGGTAATCATATTTTCAAACTCTCCCGGACTTAAAGTTTTGATGTTATTACTTAAAACATTTGATGGAGTTGGCGAATCCGTTCTCAGAATAGGCGATGCACGTGCTGAACTTTCGGATGGTTTCAGCATAGGTAAGTTTTGTTTGATGATTTCTTTGATTTCGGTGATGAACTGAGTTTGATATGCTGAATATGCTTGTGTCAATGTCCCTGCTTTGACCAAGTCTTTAACAAATTCTGCTAATGATTTTTTAGTCTTTTCGTCAACGGTGAGATATGCATTGTTGGATGGTTTGGAGTTGTACTTTCTGGTTTTGTCCCTGCTGACATATAATCTATTCAAAGAATCTGTAACCAGTACATTTTGGTAATGATTTCTCAAATCTTCCAATAATACATCCACAAAATTATCAATGTATCCTTTGGAACACTCCCTTTTGAGATTAGACAAATCGTTTTGTAAATGAATGAATGCTGGTAATGTCGTTAAATCAATGGTTCGTAATTTAGGATAGATCAGTTTAATTTCCTCGTCAACGATTTCTTCATAGGGTACCCCTTTAATTAAATTTTCCACCGCCACTATTTGGGCTAAACTTTTTGAATAACTCCCATGAGTGAATGATTTACTTGCCAATTGAAATATCGATTTAATGTATTGAATTTGTAGCATTGATTGTTCCAAATCTTCCAAATTTTTCTTTTCAATCATTTTATTCAAAATTTCTACCCCCTTTTGGGACTGATCCGTTTCCAATTGTTCAAGTTTGTGCATAAGCGTTTCATAACTTTCAACACATGCACTTGACTTCTTCTGTATGCTTTCAATATCACCGATAGTATTGAAAAATGAGTCTGAAGATTTGGCAATTTCTTCCACCAAATTCATTTCCACGATATCTAAATAATTCGACAATTTATCTTGTAAATCAGTGTTATTAATCAAATTCAGACTAGGATCATTTTCATCTAGTAATATTTTCGACCCTTCTAAAACTTGTTTAAATATTCTAGGATCATCTAACCTGAATTCAGGGTCTCGAAAAACTTGAGGAATATCATCAATCAGCGTGACGTCAATTTCGGAGAAATTTTCAATTGAAGAAGAGGCAGAAAGACTGGCTTTACGTTCGTTTCGAGATAACTTCAGTAATATATCTTCCGTTAATGAGTTGTAACTCGATTCAAATTTCTTGTACTCCGCCAATGAATTCTTCACATATTTGTCGTCCAATTCTTTGGAAAATACTTTATTTTTAAGTTTCACCAATTGAATCTGGGGGATATCTTTTGTGGTTGGTGTATTGACATTATAAATTGTAGTGGCACCACCATTCAATGTCACGTAAGTCTTGGGTGCCCTGTGCTTTCTGGCTCTAGCTGTATCTGAACCAATGGTTAATGCATAAATGGAATTGGGTCCCAATGGTGAATAGACTTCATCTCTTGGCTCATCTGGATTGATTGTATTAAAATATGTACTTGACAGTATCATGCTTTCATTATCTATACTTGTTCTGCTGAAAGAAATTGCAGAATTGGTACGCTGGTGTCGTCGAACATGATCTAGATTGTTGTTATTGTTGTGCGGAATGGAGGTTGACGAAGTTTCGGATGGAGTCACTAAATCATCATTCAAGTTTATGCTACTATCATCGACTGATTTCCGATAAGGTAGATTCAAAGAATCATCAGTCATGCTCTTTTATGGAAGATTGTTTTGATTAAAGATTTTTATCTGAAAAAAAAAAAATAGAAATCATAAAAAAAGAACGATTTTTTTTTTTTTGGTGTTGTGTAAAGTCGCTGGACACACAATGTTAAGTCGAGATTTACTATTAGTTGGAGAATAAGATTTTTTTTCTTCCCTCCTTTGAAGTAAGTAATACTTGATACCACATGCTGGGCCACATGACGTGGCGATGAGTTTCTAAATATTGTCAATTATTTGGATTATTTTCAAGACCCTTGGGGGGCCGTGATAACAGTTTATTTATTTATTTTTTTTACAGAAAATTAATATTGGCAGACAGACCACATGTAATTATGTAATATTATTATTTTATTATTTTGTTTCCACAATTTTCTAACAAATCTGTTCTATAAATTGCTCAGCTTTTTTTTCACATCATTTTTTTCCCTCCTTCTGTATTTTTTTCTCTAATTCCGAGAAATCGATTAGTAATATCAACAAAAACAAGATGGCTGCCGAACAAACCAAAACAGAATCTAAACCAAAACCATGTTGCGTTTGTATTGACGAAAGAAAGAAGAGAGACGAATGTACTTTATTCAAAGGTATCGAAAGTGATGACTGCAAACCAATCATCGAACAATACAAATCATGTATGACTAGTTATGGTTTCACTCCAAACCCTATCAAACAATAAATCAAAACCTATTTTATTACCCTTTGTGAGGGATAGAAGAATAAAAAAGATTCATGTATATAGACATTCTATCATATTTAAATGTACAACTAGATTTCCTTTTTATTATTAAACTTCGTTGTAACTTCCATAGTTGTTATGCTGTGTATTACCGATTGGGGCGTTATCTCTATTAATGTGATCATCGATGAATTTTGAACCTGACTCAAGTTCTTGTCGAGCCTGATCAATCTCTCGTTGTTGGACACTCGCCGTCTCGTCGCCAAAATTCGGGAACTCAACAATGACTCTTTTATTCACGTTTATCCATAACTGGTTTCTGATGAAATTATCAATAAGGATAAGTTGCAAACAATTCATAATAATCGGCACAATAAACATAACAATGAATATTTCAAACTCGTCAGGGTATTCGTTTAACCAAACTAATAAAATATGTGATGTAATCCATAACAACTGCTTCTCGAAACACTCAACTAATCCATATAATAAAAACTTGGTGATCATTAATGACGTAAAATAGACTGCCAATTGTTTGACAAAAGCTTTGGTTGAAGGTTTATGTGGGTTAGGTCCATATTCCCCACTTTCTATTTGAGTAAGATGGAAGTATTGCTTGCACACGCGGTTCACCGCTTTAAATACAAGATATAGGATATAAACTCCGATAGTACAATCGAGCAATATGTTTAAAAAGTACCAATCACATGGATCTTGTGTGTCATCATCATCATCATCATTATTGTTACCAATTTTCTTTAATACCAAGTCCGGTGCTGTTTTCACCATGGATAAGATGACGTTAAATATATGAACCCCCAAAGCCCCAATTAATTGTTTGGATACATCAAATATCCACACTGGCCATGTACGTCGGACAGGATATTCGTAGGATCGTTTTATGAGTAACGACGAAAGACATAGTAATCCTAATATAGCTTGAGTCATCAAAGAAAATGTCCCTATCAACTCACATTTCCCATCGTTATCATTATTGTTGTTATTATTAGTGTGGGTGAATATTTTTGATATCAATACTAGTGGAACAGATAGTATATCTTTACAACCCATAGTTGGTTGGTAAATCAAAAAAAAAAAGAGAGAGATTTGTGGTTGCTATAATTGTTAGGGAATATTTTTTATTTTTTGTTTTTTGCTTGCTGATGTATCTTTTTGTTGCCTCTATGTTTTTTTTTTTGGGCTGATCCCCTCTCTCGCGCCATCAACACAACAGAAAATCTATTTTGCTGCCCCCAATATTTTGCGACCCACATGGTACCGTATAGTCACACCTTGAATCAAAACCTTCAATATATTATGTATTTCTTACCTACTGAAAGACAAAAAAAAAGGAAAAATGATTAAATATAGTTACACATTCTAAAGATTAAACAAACGATAAAAAAGGGAGACAACGAAGAATATTAAAAGTTAAACAAACTTGAGGAATTTATCCAAAAAAATGTTTTGCTAAGCCTTTAGCTTGACCCATTAAGTTCTTATGATCTTCTTCATGTTTGGGTTGTTG
>JAKTXQ010000103.1:6127-16358 GCA_030582995.1 Candida maltosa
AATGTTACGAAAGAAAATCAAGAAATTACCTTTTACAATGTTAGCTTTCCCAATTCATTGAAGCTGGTGAAAAGTTTTGCTCTTGATATAGGGGAAATCAAAAACCAATGTCCAGACTTAACGTCTTTGGAGTGCAAGACAGTAAATCTTGTCGAAAGAAAGAACAGTTTCCCAGAAAAGTTGACTGATTTGCGTGTGAATCTTGATGTACTTGAACATATCGAAACTTCAAAGAACGATGATGAGGTTGTACTCGTAAATGATACTAAGAGACGCAAACTTCATTCAACCTCGATAACTTTGCCCAAAGACTTGCAATCATTCCATCTTATTGGTGATTCTTGGATCGATGGACATGAAATTGAATTCAGTGAGTCCCAGACCCTATTTCTGAATAAAGAAGAAAATATATTGCATAATTTGACGTCCATGAAATTAACCGATGTTAATAGTTATATAAGATTTGGTCCAATACCACAATCTTTGACCTACCTAGAATTTATTTCATCAAGACACAGAACGGAACTGTTAGATGGTGATTTTTTTGAAAACTTGAAAAATCTCACAAATTTGAAGTTTTTGACAATTGAGTGTCCACTTGATTCATGTTTTGATTATAAGTTGCCTCCAAAATTGCAATGCTTTCAGTTTACTAACTATAATCTATACAAAATATCTATACAGTCCGAAAGCTTAAAATGTTTACGTTTAAGAGCCGCAAGATTTAAGGTGGTAAACTCCGAAAATTTACAAATTCCGGAAAGTTTGGTTGAATTAGTGATGGTCGGTTGTGATACTGAGCTTTTTGATGAACTGTTTACATTTCCTAAAAATTTGCAAATTTTGAATCTCAATGGTAACAGTTTAAAACGAATTCCAAAACTACCACCAAGTCTTAAAAGTTTTTCCATTTATTATGGAGCAGATAAATCAGATGAAATAGAATTTGCTGAATTACCTACTACTTTAGAAGAGTTAAATTTCGACCATTATACAAATTCAGTAGATTATTCATTTACACCTAATCTTTCCCATTTGATTAATTTAAAAACATTAAGCTTGTCATCACAAATATTTAGCTCAGGCTCCACAAACTCATTTAATCTAGATAATCTTCCTAAATCACTCACGGAGCTTTCTCTTCCTTACTGTGGAATTGAAAAATTCACAGGAGCATTCACGGATTTCCCAAAATTAGAGCATCTAGATTTATCATCAAATGATTTGGGGACTTGGTTGTCTCTGTCACCCAATGAATTTCAATTTGGTACTGCTATCAGAACAATTGAACTTAAGTATAACGGTCTTGACTTAGATACAGCTAGAAAATTGCTTTTCAGTTTGAAACGGAAACCAAATTTTAGAAGCTTATTTGTTGATGATATACGTCTACCAGAAGATATGCACCATTTCGTTATGGAACGGTACTTGGTTCTACAGAAACAGCAATGATTGTCAATTTCCTGCTTGAGTTTGTTTAGAGAAGGAAAAGTTATCACAGTGTTTGTTTAGCTTGAAGAAATGTACTCTTGTTTATATTGTAGACAAAATTTTGCAGCAAAATAATTGGTCTCACAGCTAAACCCACTCATAATTAATCATGTTTCAACAACTCAATTGTGAAAAAGGTCGAAGTTTTACATTGATATCTAATTTGTCTAATCTGTGAAGAGTTTATCATAAAAGTCTTACATCTGATATTCAAATTTAAAATTCATCTAGTCGTGTGACGTGATTAGAATGTAAATTATTTGTGCATATTTACACGTACTTTTAGAGTACAATAAGAAGATGTACATATGTTAGATGTTTACTAGATAGAGTTAATAAAAGATAACAACGGTAGATAGAGATTCATACCGACTCATCTCATAAGTCAGTAACTACGAATGAATACATATCCACCTGCTTAATGATTGTACCTGCCAAGAGTTTCTGCAGAAACTATTTTTTTTTGACATCACTTTGTAAGTTCAAAACTATTATCATATAATGAGATGGGTTGTTTGTAAAGTTGACTAGTTTGTTATTATGCACAAAATTAAAACGCCGGATTGGCCTCGTCCTATTTTGCTTTTAAACCAGATAGGAAACAAAAATCCTCGAACGGCATCACCATCTAAAGGAAACAAAAAAAAAGAAATTTTCTTATCTATTTTCAGTTACAAATTTTCCTAATTCGTAACTCCAAATTACATACAGCACAATCATGAATTAATTAAATTAATTTTTCAATTTTCTTTTTAACTCCTTCCGTGGGAACGAGTAATTCCCGACCTATATAAACCGAAGATATTCTGTCCCACATTTCTCTGATTCAATTTTTTTTATAACTATCATCAACCAATGAAATTCTTAACTTTGCTTACTTTTGCGACTACAGTTTTTTGCAATCCAATAGTCAGACGTCAAATAAATGAAACTGCTTTAGAGGACGAAATCACAGTCAGTACCAACAATGAGATCCACACTTCATACGGTAAACCATTCGCTATCTACCAACCAAAAGCATTCATTGTCTCGATGTTTGAATTAGAAAGAGATCCATGGTTGGAAAAACATGAGTTTGTTCATAACATCACTATTCCAGGACTTTCTCCAATTTATCCAGTAATTCACTGTACTGCCAACTATAGCATCTGTCAAATCACGACTGGTGAAGGTAGTATCAACGCCATGGGAACCATAAGTGCATTAACTTTGAATCCATTGTTTGATTTGTCCAAGACTTACTTTTTAATTGCTGGTATATCTGGTGGTCAACCACAGCTAGTTACAATCGGAGGTGTTACATTTGCTAAATACGCAGTCCAAGTTGGTTTAGAATACCAGTTTGCTTATGAAGATTACATCAAGACCAATCCTGATTGGATTTCCGGATACATCCCATACGGAACCGATAATCAACATACCTACCCTGGAAACGTATACGGAACCGAAGTTTTCGAACTCAATGAACAATTACGTGACAGAGCCGTTGCATTGGCGCAGAACGTGACCTTGAGCAAGGGGAACAAATTGAATGCAGAATTTAGAAAATTGTACAATGAAACTGCGGCAAGAAGTGATCCTCAAGTCGTCAAATGTGATGTTTTGACAAGTGACAATTACTTCACCGGGAATGTGTTGAATGATTACTTTGCCAACTTCACCAAATTGATGACTAATTCATCAGGGGTTTATTGTGCAACAGCACAAGAAGACAATGCTAGTTTGGAGGCATTCACTAGAGCTACCAAGTATGGATTGGTTGATTATGATAGAATTATCGTCATGAGAACAATCAGTGATTTCAGTAGACCACCAAGTTCTATGAGTGCCGTTGAATATTTCTTTAATAGAACTGATGGTGGTATCCAAGCTAGTTTGGATAATTTGGTCATTGCTGGTACTCCTATCATTCATGATATTGTCCAAAATTGGGATAATGTTTATGAAAAGGGAACCAAATACTCATCTAAGAATTATGTTGGTGATATCTTCGGGACCTTAGGTGGTAACCCAGACTTTGGCAAGAGTTCATTTGATGTGGCATAGTTGCAGCATAAATTATTTTCTCGTTTTTGGTTTCGCGTTTTATTTTTCGTTTTTGTGTTATAAATTTTTAGTACCCCGTTTTTTTTATGTATAGAATAAAATATATTCTTCATGATTGTTTTACAAAGTATTGATTAAAAAAAAAATCTCATATTAATATAACCTTAAGGTACAAAATAAATAAATAAATATTAAACCAATACATTGTCATGGAACGATAATTCATTCAACGGATCATCTGATTTATCATCATCATCATCAACCACTTCTTCTTCATCATTATCTTCGTTGTCATTGTTGATGTTTTCTTGACTAGGCTGTTTTTTGGCTGGATCGTCTTTGACAGCGACAACTGTTGTTGGAGGATGCACTTCATTGAAACTGAAAATTTCTTTACAATGAATAATCAATCTTTCCAAGATTAGATTCATGAATCCGAAATTGTTAATCAAGATATCCAAATTACTAGCTTCCGTCAACGCAGGACCAATAACCGTGGCAATATTTGATGGTGTCATTTTATTAGTTTCACTAAATTCGGAAATCTTATGCAAATGTTTAACTAATGCTTGTAAGGTGTTGTAATTTGCCATCGGTAATGTTTTCAAAATGGTATGGTAACGTTTGAAATCAATATTCTCTGAATCTTGTCTCACTTCGAAAAATCTGGAAATGACTCCATCTGTCAATAACGCATCGGGTAATTCACGGAAATATGACTTGACGACACTGGTCAATGCATGCACATCATAACCCCTGTCGGTTAAATTGATTGTCCCTGCTTTATCAATGGCTTGTTTGATCGACATTAATTCACTTATGGATGAACTGATACGATAAACCCCAACGTCTTTAATACCAACATCTTCAATTTCTTCAAAAATGGTTTGTAAAAATTTCGGGACTTTGGATTGTTCACGTAAACAGATAAAACTAATTGGGACACCAAAAACAACATTATTGCTTCCGGTTTTCAAATTAAGGGTTCTTGAGAAAAACCAATGGCGGTTAGTGTAATTCAATCTGACTAACCAATCATTCAAATCGACATCACTAGTAGCCTGGAAGAAATATTGTTCATTACCTGATTCAGAATCAATTTTGAAACATAATGGCATAAGGAACACCGGGAAGATTTTCTTATTTTTCAATGGAATAACAAGTGCCGGTTTTTGTTTCAATTCAGTTTGACTATCTGGACTAGGTAAATCTTTAACATCAACGATTTTTTCGGGACCGTTACTGTTTGCTGATAATGAAAATGGTCTTGATTTGGTGAACAACCCACTGATTTTGAATCTCGATGATGTGGTCGACTTGTATGTAATGGATTGACGTTTAAGTGAATTGTTGGATGTCTTCCGTGCCAATGCACTCATTCCATTCAAGTTAGCATTGTTGTTGTTGTTGCTGCTGGTGATGTTGTTGATGGTGCTGCTGCTACTATTGCCAACAAGGAATGGATTATTACTATTTGGAACTGTCAAATGGTTATTTCCTCCTTGTGATTTCAAATCTCTCAAGCTCTTTTTCTGGTTATCGAGAATTAAAATATGATGTTGGTCTTTCAACACACTTCTAAATATTTTGATCTTATCTACCGGAGCAAGTTCATGTAAGTTTTGTTGATTGACCAATGATTCATCTAATTTTAATAAAAAGTCAAATTCTCGAGATTCATGGAAATTGAAATCATTCGAAGTATTGAGTGAATCACCTTCATAATCTTCAACACTCAATTCTCTGATTAATTTATAAATCAAATATCTCTTGTTGAAATTAATCATGTTTTTGTAATACGATGGACATCTATCAGTTTCCATCAAGTTTTCAATGATCCATCCAAAACATGGCAATAATGGTTCTGTAGACTGTAAATCGTTATTGGTGATGGCTTGTGGAAGTAACAGATCAACATCATCAAAACTAGCTTCGTAATGACGACTTAAAGTCTGAGCGGCTCTTACCCACAAGTTGGAAAACATTCTACTTTCCGGGGAGTAAATGACATTAATGATTGATGTTTCAATACAAGAAGGAATGTTACCAACACCTTCAAACACGAACTGGTTATCACTCATTTTCAATTTGGAAACTTTGGTCATTATCAACAACGTCTTCATTCTATCCAATCTTTCATCAGTGGTGATATTCAAATCGGTCAATTGCACCAACAAATAGCTCTTGAATTTGAAATAAACTTTAAACAATTTGCGGAATACAAGCGGGATACTCTTCAACAATAATTGACGGTCACTTGGTAACACCAATGATTCAAAATAATTGAAAATGTTGGACACGATGATATAATCGTCTGTAGTGGTGACTTTTTGTAAACTGAAATCAAGTAAAGCATTCTTCTCAAATGAATTTTCTAATATTTTATAAACTTTAACCCAATCTTCCGCTTTTATTCCTTTATAGAAAACAGTCAACAACTTGTTAAATTTGTATAAAAATTTCTCAATCTTGTGGACATTTCGATGACTTGGTAAATTTCTATTCATTGGCACTTCATGAAGGGAGTTATTGAATCGGAACTCGTTGATTAAATATTCGTCAAATTTCAGAATCTCCACTGGTCTATAAGTTTTCTTAACAAACAATTTCTTCAACTTTTTATAGTAAGTAACCAAACTTTCAAATGATCTTTCCAATGAGTTGTCGATTTTATTGGAATTGTACCATTGCAAAATCTCATTGCTGAACAATTTCAATAATTTGATAAGGATATTCTTGTTGGCCAAATCTAAAGAAAAATTGGAATAAAAATTATTAATCAACACAATCAACACTTTCAAAATGTTGATTTGGATCTTCAATAATAATTCATAATCAACTTCTCCTAAAGCGTTCAAATCGACGGCTGGGTCCAAATTCCAATTTGGGAAATTGATAGGTAATTGTGGACCTCCTTGATTGAAATTTGGTTCTCGTTTACCTTGTTGTCTTTCGGAAGAATCACCACCTTTGTTAAATTTCTTGAGTAAGAAATTCTTCTTCATGACGGAAATCACCGCATTACCAGAATTGACAAAACGATGAGCTAATTTTTCCAACAACTCTTTGGTAGTCATAAATGAGTTGTAGTTTAACAAAAATACAAAACGATATTCCGTCAAGTCCAAATAAACATCACGGTGGAAATATCTTGAATCGAGTAACAACAAGTCAACCAATTTATCAACGGTAGCATATTTAGGAATAAACTTGTAGATTTTCTTGATACTACCACCATCGACACTCAAATTACCTCGATGACCAACGACACCTGCGGAAGGAGATGTAGCAGTGCTTGGATTATTTTTATTAAAGTTACTGATGGTGGTGGCTTTCGGGGAAATCAGAATATTGGCAAACTTATCGGAATTCAAAATATCATCAACATCAATCCCCAATCCTGGAACATCGTCATCATCGTCACCAGCAACAAGTTCATCACTTCCGGTGTGAATTGTTCCACCAGTTAATGATTTGGTGGAAAAATTATCCAAATCAGCAATAAAGTCATCAATTCTGAACGTCAACTCTCCATCAAGAACAAAATTATGTTTGTTAATGGAAGGATCCAATGGTTGAACAACCACTTTATCGTCAGCATTAGTCAATTCATCATATTTGGAAAGTTTGATTTTGAAAAACTTGTTATTAAACGTTGGAATACGTGAAGCCGGGTTAAAATCAGCATTCGATGAACTACTTGCTGTTGTTTCTCCTGTAGCTGAATCAATGGAATTGATGGACACGCTGGATCTGTTATGAGGAGTTCTCAAAAAAGATAACTCTAAAGGTGTATTAGGTACGATGGAAACCGAATTGGAAATATTCAAATAAGCTTCAGGCAATTCAGGTTCCAAATTTACCGATAACTTCATGATCTTGTCCAAATTGATAGAATCACAATTCAACTCGATTAACCGTAATAATTTATTCTTCAAATCAGTACTAGGCAGTCTATGTCTAATAAGTGGTCTGGCGCATTGTAACGTATCAATTTGTTTATCGTCACTATTGGATCCCAAATATAATACCTGGTTCAAACTTTCATTGGAGAAAATAAAACCCATCGAGTCATAACGACGAATAACGTCATCATTGTATCTGATAATATCATCGTGGTTTGATAAATTGGCTAAATAATCATTCCAACGGTCGAAAGAATAATTTATTCGTTTCCAAATGGATTCCATTTCATAAACATCAATGCTTTTATCAGTACCAATGGTGTTATTAATGACGAGATCACCGAAATATGGAATCACTCGTTCTTTTGGATATATTTTCCCTAAACCTCGTGGAGCCATGATATGATATGAATCTTTGCTGTTGAAATCTCTCGAGTCTTCGTTAGTTAAATGTGGGGATTTGACATGATCAACCGAAGATTCATTAACCAAATACCTTCTATCCAATTCAAATAGTACGGGAGACCAATCGTTCTTCAATAATTTGATATAATCAGACGTAACTAATGACCAAATCTTTGTTAATCTCAAGACTGGTTGAGATAAAATCACTGAAGAAATCCCTAACCATGAAGACATATTACCAGATTTATCTAGTAAACACCCTAAATCAATCCATTTTTCCAATAATCTTGCTTTATTTTCCAAACTAGCAGAACTTAAATTTGGATTCAGGTTTTCAATAAATAAATGATTAATCAATAATCTTGATAAATAATGTATATGATAGTCGTTATTGAAAATTAATGGATTTTTCTTGTAGAAGAAATCTCTATTAGATTCATCACTGATGGAAGAATATAATAATAAAGATTTATCGATATTTGAATTCCAATTATTGAAAAACCGTAAATCTATTTCACTAATGGTGTAAGCAAAATCTATCAAATTGACATCTTTCATGAAAACTTCTGAGTTGAGTTCTTCAAAAGGTTGAAGGTTCAATGGTAGGTTTTCGTTATTGACTAAATCAATTAACAATTGTTGTTTTTGCAACATTTTGTTTTTAAAATTCGTAATATCTTCCAACTCATGACTGTTGATTCTTTCTAAAATGATTAAAATATATGGAGCAATATCAGATTTCAATAAATATCCATCAAAATTTTCTTCTAAATTTTCTAAAATGTGTAAAATACGTTGGACAACTAATTCCAAATTGGTTGTGCCTTCGAATTTTTTTTCCACGATATTTGATAAATAAATGGAAATGAATTTTAAAATTTGACCAAAATCCGGTAATATAGGTAAAATGTTGATAATAGTATTAATTGAGAGGGAATCTAAATGGTCTTGAGTGAAGAAAATGAAATGGATAATTGATTCCAAAGTATTTTTCCCATCTTTAAATAATGGGGAAAGAAATCTATGAAGACCAAAATCATAATGTAAATCAGGATGAGGAACATGAGTTTTGAAATAAGTAATTTTAAAATCCAGCATATCACTTGAAGAAGTAATTGGTAATGAAGCAGGAGCGGTGACCGGAGTGTTTGGTATACTTGAAGTACGAGAAGGTATAATATCCGAAGGTACGGTATTTTCTTCAAAAGAACTTTTATTCAATCCTAAAGTTGGATGATCTCGTGTAGTACTTTGTTGTGGTTGTTGTTGTTGGATGATTGGACTACTGATTTTGGAGGTATCTATTGGTTTATTTTCAACTAGGGTGTTTGCAGTGGCATTATCAGAAATGGTAGTATCAGCGTTGTTGTTGTTGTTGTTGTTGTTGTTGTTGGTAGATTGAATATTGACACTGGAAGTACTATGGGAATTATTATTCAACATCATAGTTTCAAGTTCTTTTGGAATTTGGGGTTCATCTAATTTAAAGCATTTAATATTTAAATTTGGGTTTGATTTATATAAATATAGATGAGACCCTTTTAATTCAGCTCTAAATAATCTTAAATTATTTTCATTAATATCATTACCAGTGACGACAGTATTAATCCAATTATGTTTAGTGACAATATTATCATGATCAGATTTAATTAAAGAACTTAATTTATTAGGTAAAGGAGGAGGTAGATTAGTATTATTGGTATTATTATAAGAATTATTTGTAGATCTTAAAGCAGATCTAAGTGGAATTATTGAATTTGAAGTTGAAGGAGAAGAACTTGGAGGAGGAGGAAGTTGTGGTGAAGATGAAGGAGAAGAAGCAGAAGAAATTGATAAATTTTTAGAAGGTTGATTTGGATTTGGAGTATTTGGATTTGTTGTTGTTGTAATAGTTGAAGTAGTTGAGTATTTATCAGAAGAATCAATTAAAGAAGAATTATCATCAAAATCATAATCAGATATTAATTGTTGTTGTTGTTGTTGTTGTTGATTATGATGTAATTGATCAGAAGAAGAAATGAATTGATTATTTGAATATATAAGTGGAGAATTAATACTTTTTCTTTTATCTTTATCTCTTCTATTCCAAATCTTCCTCATTATTAGGTTTAAGTCTTTTGGAGTTGTTGTTGATGTTGTTGTTGTCCTTTTTTTTAAAAAGATTATATGTAAAAAAGAAAATTTCAAGAGGAAAAAAAAAGAGAGAGAAAAGAAAAATGGCAGTCAAAAAAAAAAAATTTGGTTGTCTCGTTTTTTTTGTTGTTGTTGTTGTTGTTGTCAAAGTTCTTTTTTTTTTGGTTTTTGTTTTTGTTTTCGTTTTCGTTTTTTTTTTGTTTTTTTAAAAAAAATTTGAATTTTTTTTTTTTTTTTTTTTCGGTTCTTTT
>JAKTXQ010000104.1:0-25238 GCA_030582995.1 Candida maltosa
CCTTACTGCACATGCGATGTTGGGGGACCGAGAAAAATCTTTGGCCAAAGGTATGGACGATTATGTTTCGAAACCTTTGAAACCTAAGTTGTTAATGCAAACCATTAACAAGTGTATTCATAATATCAACCAATTGAAAGAATTATCTAAACAAAACAATAGCAATAGGACGTCTGATTTTGCTAAAAATTTGAAGAAAGGTGCTATCAAGAATGGCAGTGGGACAATTTTGAATAGTTTGGGCAATAGTCCTACCGGTAGTTCAAATAAAGTTACTACCATCACTCCAAACAACAACAATGGAAACGGGTACTCAAACTCTGGCTCGTCAATGGATCTTTCGCGTACCGCTAGTCCAACCAGATCCCATTCTATTGAAAACATTCCATCGCGACCAGGTCAATTATCACATACCAAGAGATCGGCGACGGAGAGTTTATTACAATACACTTCTTCCTCATCGTCAAGTGGGAAAATCATCGAGTTGAGTATGGATTCTGAAGATAATAGTGATACAGTACTTGCATTTGATAATGAAACCACCGGCAAACAGGAAGCCGATGCTGATGCCATGGATATTTCTGAATATTAAACCTTTTTTTTTGCATCTATTTATTGTTGTACTAATTATAATATAATATTAATATAAAGCATAAACGAAAAATGTAAAATTGTAAAGTGTATTTATGTACAGTATAAGTAAATGTTTCAGGTCCGTTGCTGGTACAGGTCCGTTGCTGAAACATTTACTGATATACTCTCGGATAAATATTCCCGATTTGTGAACAACAAAAAAAAAACCAAGAAATAAAAATTGCAATTTTAAGCTTTCCCCATACACATCAAAAAACTATGTCTTTCCCTTACGAGTATAACCCAATTGCTGATAAACAGAAACTAGTTGACGAATATGTCGGCAAAACTATCTCCGATTTACCTACCCCATCATTAATCATCAACAAAACAAAGTACACTTCCAACTGTCAACACATGATAGACAATGCCAAATCGTTAGGAGTTAAACTAAGAGTCCATGTCAAAACCCACAAGACATTAGAAGGGACAGAATTACAATTGGGCGAATTCACCGATCGAATCGTGGTCTCCACAATGATGGAAGCTTGGAACATTGTCAAGTCTGACAAAATCAACGATATCCATTATAGTTTGCCCGTTGTCCATTCGAGTATCCCGCAATACGCCGATTTCGCTAACCATGTCGAGAAATTCTCACTTATGTTAGATGACAAGGATCAGGTTGATGCGTTGGTGACGTATAGGGAAAAACATAGGGAAGTTAAACCATGGTCGGTTTTTGTTAAGGTTGATCAAGGGACGCATAGAGCTGGTTTGGAAGTTGGAGATAGTGAGCTTGCTCTGTTGATTGCGAAATTGTTGGATCCGGGAGTGAAACAGCATGTTCAGTTGTATGGATTTTACTGTCATGCAGGGAATTCGTATGGGGTGAATTCCGAATCGTCTGCGAGAGATATGTTGATTGATGAAATCAAACAGGCGAATAATGCAGCTAAATTGGCTAGAGAAATTGATCCAGATATCAAGTTAGTATTATCGGTGGGTGCTACACCAACTGCTCATGCATCTGAATCTTTGACTCACGACGAATTAATAAAAAAATTGGATGGTGATGAGATCGTTGGAGAGTTGGAATTACATGCTGGTAACTATCCTTGTTGTGATTTACAACAATTAGCTACCCAATGTGTTCAAGCTAAGGATATTTCATTAACTGTTTTGGCGGAAGTTGTTTCAACTTATCCAAACAGACAGAATCACACTCCAGGTGAACAGTTAATCAATGCCGGCGTCCTTTCATTGGCAAGAGAATCTAGTGCATTTGAAGGGTTCGGGAACGTTGTCAAACCTTCTGGTTATGGGGATTGGTTTGTGGGGAAAGTCAGTCAAGAACATGGTGTATTGTATCCTACAAGAGATTGTAAATTTTTCGCATATGGAACAAAATTAAGAATAATTCCACAACATTCATGTATCGCAGCAGCAAATTTCCCATATTATTTTGTTGTTGGTGAAGATGATGAAACAGTGGAAGATGTTTGGGTTCCGTTTAGAGCTTGGTAAAAAAAAAAAAGAAACGCGTCTTTCATACACGCGAGAACAGAAAATTTATTTCATCTTTGTCGATTTCTCTTTTTTTTATAATATTTTTTTTTTTATATACATAGAACGAATAAGAGAAACTAGATTACTAACCATTTTGATAATCTCTAATTCACAACATGTCAGCACCGAAAAGACAATTAACTGAGTTCCATCAGGATCAAGCACATTCATTGCCAGTCGCCTCCCAAAATGGGGGATCGCAATTAACCGCATCACACGAACAGCTACTCAAAAAAGTCAAACTTCCAACCGGATCAGAAGAACCATCTGAATTTGAAAGAGAATTATTAGATATGACCCAAGCAGCTCAGAGTTTAGGAAACGAAGAAGATCAATCTTGGTCAAGACCACCGTTGCCTGCAGATTTTAACCCAGAAACAGAGGACGTGAGTTTCCAACAATTGGATGCAGAAGAATATAACGATGGCGATAATACTTATGCCAGATTCTTTGGGATCACCCAAGAGGGCCGTTCCGTGTTATGTAACGTGACAGGATTTGTCCATTACTTCTATAGTCCTGTTCCCAAAGGATTCTCGAAAGAGCAACATTTGAATGATTTTACTAATTACTTACGAGCCAATTATGACGGAGTTGAACGTGTCGAAATAACAAAGAAAGAATCAATTTGGGGATACAGTAAAAACACGAGAAGTCCGTTTTTCAAAATCTTCGTTGATAACAGTCGTAACATAACCAAGGTCAGAGGAGCATTCGAAAGAGGAGGCGTTCAGTTTGATAATTTGTTTCCACCAGAAGGTGTCACCTACGATAACATTAATTACTTATTGAGATTGATGATTGATTGTAATATCACCGGTATGTCGTGGATAACCTTGCCTAAATCTAAATATAGAATACTCCCGAGACAAATCTCCACCTGTCAGATTGAATGTTCTATTGATTACAGAGATTTGATTTCTCATCCATCAGAGTGTGAGTGGTTGAAAATGGCTCCGCTTCGTATTTTATCGTTCGATATTGAGTGTGCCGGTAGAAAAGGTGTTTTCCCAGAAGCTGAAAAGGATCCTGTCATTCAAATTGCTAATGTTGTACAGAAACTTGGTGAATCTAAACCGTTCGTCAGAAATGTCTTTACAGTCAACACCTGTTCCTCCATCATTGGGTCTCAAATATTTGAACATCAAAGAGAAGAAGATATGTTGATGCGTTGGAAGGAGTTTATCGTTGAAGTTGACCCTGATGTTATTATTGGGTACAACACTGCCAACTTTGATATTCCGTATTTATTAAACAGAGCCCACGCATTGAAATTACCTAAATTCCCATATTTTGGTCGTTTAAGAAGCGTCAAACAAGAAATCAAAGATGCAGTTTTCAGTTCTCGAGCATATGGTACCAGAGAAAATAAAGTTGTCAACATTGACGGAAGAATGCAATTGGATTTGCTACAGTTTATCCAAAGAGAGTACAAATTGAGATCGTACACGTTGAACTCGGTTTCGGCCCATTTCTTAGGTGAACAAAAGGAAGACGTCCAGCACTCAATTATTACGGATTTACAAAATGGTACTAAAGAAACTAGAAGAAGATTGGCTGTTTACTGTTTGAAAGATGCATTTTTGCCCATGAGATTATTGGAGAAACTTATGTGTTTGGTGAACTATACGGAAATGGCAAGAGTCACAGGGGTCCCATTCTCCTACTTGTTGTCAAGAGGACAACAAATCAAAGTCATCAGTCAGTTGTTTAGAAAATGTCTTATGGAAGATGTTGTCATTCCTAACTACAAAGGTGAAAATACCAACGAGGAATATGAAGGTGCAACAGTCATTGAACCAGAACGTGGGTACTATGATGTGCCGATTGCGACTCTAGATTTCAGTTCTTTGTACCCGTCAATCATGATGGCACATAATTTATGTTATACGACTTTGCTTAGCAGACCAGCGATCCAAGCATTTGGTTTAACAGAAGACGACTATATAAAAACTCCTAATGGTGATTTCTTTGTCAAGTCGGAATTGAGAAAAGGTATATTGCCAACAATTTTAGACGAATTGTTAACGGCAAGAAAGAAAGCCAAAGCTGATTTGAAAAAGGAAACCGACCCGTTCAAAAAAGATGTTCTTAATGGTCGTCAATTGGCATTGAAGATTTCGGCAAACTCGGTGTATGGTTTCACAGGTGCCACTGTCGGTAAGCTTCCGTGTTTGGCCATTTCGTCTTCGGTCACAGCATTTGGTCGTGAGATGATTGAAAAAACCAAAAATGAAGTGCAAGAATATTATTCCATCAAAAATGGCCACCCATACGATGCAAAAGTTATTTATGGTGATACCGATTCGGTTATGGTTCGATTTGGTTATCAAGATTTGGAAACTTGTATGAAGTTGGGTGAAGAAGCGGCTAAATATGTTTCCACAAAATTTAAGAACCCGATAAAGTTGGAGTTTGAAAAAGTTTACTTCCCATATCTTTTGATTAACAAAAAAAGATATGCTGGGTTGTACTGGACGAGACCAGACAAGTTTGATAAAATGGATACCAAAGGGATTGAAACCGTTAGAAGAGATAACTGTAGATTGGTTCAAAATGTTGTTACCAAAGTGTTGGAATTTATTTTGGAAGAACGAGATGTTGCCAAAGCCCAAAGGTTTGTCAAACAAACGATTGCCGATTTATTGCAAAACAGAGTTGATTTGTCTCAGTTGGTTATTACCAAAGCATATGCCAAACATGATTATGCGGCAAAACAAGCACACGTTGAATTAGCTGAAAGAATGAAAAAAAGAGATCCTGGGTCGGCACCGACTTTAGGTGATCGTGTAGCCTATGTGATTATTAAAACCGGAAGTGATAAAAATTATGAGAAATCAGAAGATCCGTTGTATGTTTTGGAAAATTCTTTGCCAATTGATGTCAAATACTATTTGGAGCAACAATTAACAAAACCATTGGAACGTATTTTCTTCCCAATCTTGGGAGAAGAGAAGACGAGTGAGTTGTTGAAAGGATCTCATACTAGAACAATTACTGTTGCAGCTCCTAAGACAGGAGGATTAATGAGGTTTACCAAGAAAACAGAGATTTGTGTCAACTGTAAAAATCCATTGAAACCAGGCAATCATGGAGCATTGTGTACCAGTTGTATTGCGGACGGTAAAGGTCCTGAGTTATACGGGAATACCCTTGCACAATTGAACTATTTGGAAAATAAGTTTTCAAGATTATGGAAAGAGTGTCAAAGGTGTCAAGGATCGCTCCACCAGGAAGTCTTATGTTCGAATAAAGATTGTCCGATTTTCTACATGCGGAAGAAAGCAGAAAAGGATGTGAGTCAAAAAGCTACTGAGTTTATGAAATGGGAAAACACCGACTGGTAGGAAAACTTTTATTTTAATTTTAATTTAACGTATATTAAAACAATTAAGAATCACTATATAGATTTTAAGAAAGGGAACTTTAGAAAAAAACAAAAAAAATAATACATGCTT
Source organism: Candida maltosa (assembly GCA_030582995.1). Taxonomy (NCBI): domain Eukaryota; kingdom Fungi; phylum Ascomycota; class Pichiomycetes; order Serinales; family Debaryomycetaceae; genus Candida; species Candida maltosa. The sequence goes on from JAKTXQ010000104.1 coordinate 5,601, forward strand.
TTTTTTAATAGAATCTATTCTTCCAAATCTTCGTACTTTTCAATTCTATCTTCGGCTTTATCCTCGTCCTCGATTTTGATACCACCACTAACGGAAAATTGACCACCGGCACCAATAAGAAGAATATCCTCGGCTTTGGTAGCAGTGTTGACAATTCTGGTTGGTTTTTCAACATCTTCGATGGAAGGACCTAAACCAGGACCGTAAGTTTCAGAGAAACCCCATGCATAAACAAACCCGTCTTCGGTGACAGCAAATGAATGGTGGGATCCAACACCAATGGTCTTGATCAAAACCTCACCTTTATCACTGAACACAAGTTTGGTTGGAGTTGGAACCGATCTTGGTTTACCGTGTTGATCTTTAAAAGTGGATTCAGGCAACTTATCTTTTGGAATTCCAACTTCCTTCATGTCATATCTACCCCAAGCATAAACATGGCCCTCTTCAGTAAGAGCCAAAGTATGATGTTCACCGGCAGCAATTTCTTTGACTTTTTTCTTGGATAATTCTGGAATCAAGGTTGGTTTGGTTAAAATAGAACCGTCTTCTAGTTCACCATTGGCGCCTGTCAATCCACATTGTCCATATTGATTTAATCCCCACGCGTAAACATTGTCGGCGTGATCAATTGCAAAACAGTGGAAATCTCCACTGGCAATATACTTGATGTTGTATAAACCAAACTGTTGTGGTTCCAAACTCTTGAGTCTATGTCTTTCTAAAATCTTTCTTCCCAATTGGAATTGTTGTCCATTACCCCAGGCATATACAATACCCTTGGTGTCAAGTGCTAACAAGTGATCTTTACCAGCGGCCAATTGAACAATATTTTGAAATTCTTTAATCTTCAAAGGTGTCTTCTGGACCTTGATCTCATCTCTCAAGAATCCCAACAATCCTTCGTTACAACGGAAACATCCCCATGCATAGACATCTCCGTTGGACAACAATGCGGCACTCAAATTATCCGTTGCCGCAACTTGTACAATGGTTTCACCTTTTGGTAAATTTTCCACTAAACCCGGGGTAGATTCTGCTTCATTTAAGTCTCCATCCTCGTCATCACTTTCCTCGGCTGCCCCATCTATGTCTTTTAAAACTTCTTTAGCCTGAGAGGTATCTCTACCTAACACACCACTGTCATTTCCACCCCATGACCAGATTCTATTCTTGCCATCTAACGCAAGGGTGTGCATACCTCCGACAGCAAAGTCGACGATTTTGGTGCCTCCCAACTTTTCTTCAGTCAAGTAAGGATTCAATCGTGGTCTTTTGACTTCTTTGTTTTTGGACGAAGGACCTAAACCCAATTCACACATAGATCCAGTTCCCCAAACGAATATATCAAGCTTGGTGGTTTTAGGTTTTGGGTGTTCATTGATGGTTGGTAACTTCGCATAGGAATGTAACACAAACGATGAAGTGGCTAATGCTGACTTCAATCTTTTGGAGCTGCCATTCTTATCTTGCTCTGATTTTCTTTTTCTTTCCAATGCAACCATTTTTGAGTAGTTGTTTGTTATGAGTAAGCAAACTAAAGAGAGAGATCTCGTTGGAAAAAAAAAAAAACAATGAATAATGAGATGATGATGGGAAACAAAAACGAGCAAAAGAAAAACAATTTCCATGTGACACAAAAGTGAAAAGACAGACAACCAATTCGCCATCCGAACGACAGTCACGTCAATATATATTTCTTTTGAAAGGTATACTAAATGGGGTAAATGTATTAATCGGATCTATACGATATCTAATTAAGAGGATTATGACTTGGAACAGAGTACCCTGATCTCTTGTTCATCCATTTGCTTTTCGCTTCCACCAAGAATCTGGCATAATTTTGAAGCAAGTATCCAAAAGAACCAATTGCTCTGAAAAGAGACAAAATAGCAACAGCCCATAAAATAAATGCCAAGTAAATGTTTCTGGCAGTGTCACCCGGTTCATACACTTGGACCATTGTCATAATGAAGACCAAATTGGATACCAACCAGAATAACACCACTCTGGTTCTAACATCTTTGGCATAATCATCACCATCCAACACGGCTTTAGTGGAGTGACCAAACGAAATCTTTTTATTGGATCTCTTTGCACGAATATTGTACAAAGTTTCCAAATAATCTTCATCAATGTTGGTATCAACTATCACGGCTTCAAACTCACCACTGGCATTCTTCTCGATAATATACTGGTTGGTCAAATCTTCTTTAGGATTGTTATCTCCCTTGGTCCCCCACGAGACATCGTGTGTGTTACAGAATGCAAAGATTTGAAGGGTACAAGTGTAGGACGGAATCATCAAGAAGTATTGGATAGAACAAGTGAACATATGCCAAGGATCCATGTACAAGAAGGACATTAACGTGTACAAACCATATGTTGACAACAAGGATATAATGATACTAGCAAGCACGTATGACGACGTTCCACTGGTACCAAAGTCGGATATAGTTTTGATGACGAACACAAGACCCACAATCAACGCATACAAAGCACAAACTGTCAACAAAATAATCAACGTTTTGAATATCCTCTTTGAAGCATGTGGTCGGTTACCAATTGAAACAATAAACAACGATGCCAAGATACAGATACAAAGGTAATTGAAAAGAGTGAAAATCCAGAAACCACCGTTGTGACCAAGTTCCTTGTATTTCACCAACGAACCAGTAAGGAAATAAAAAGTCAAATAGAAATTACTCAATGAAAAAAAGGAAAATAGCAAAGATACCAACTGATAGAAGAACTCCACGTGAAACCAGAATTTTCTTACGTACGAATGATCCGTGGTCCATATTTTCTTGAAATGATACAAGGAGTACAATGCGGCGAAAAAGGCACCATTGATCCATCTTCTTCTTTGAGATAAGAATTCCGCCACCGATTCCGGCACATCTGTTTCCCCAGTGGCCAGCTTGACAAACTTCAAAACCCAATTTTCGTTTTTCTTGGAAACCAATTCCCAACAAAGAATACGGTCCTCTGCCAAGTACATGTTTGCTTCAAAGAAATTGGCTTTGGTGTTTTCTTTATCCTTATCATGGGAACAAAGCAAGTCTTCTCCTTTGAAATAAGCGGCCAATGGACCGGTCCCATCGTCGTGGTTTTTCAATGCAATGTATCTGTACGCTGATAATGCACCAGGCAACACAGAAATGTAACCAAATAAAGATTCTAATGGTTTATCAAGAATGTTCGATAGTTTGTACTCGAAATTTTGTGATGCCACCAATGGATTGGTCAAGTTCAACCAACCTTTACCCTTCATGGCTTTAATTTCACCTGCAACACCGGCCACATTGGAATCACGATCAAATGCTTTCCACATGTTGTAAATTGCGTGATTATCTGGTTTGGTACCGACGTCAAGCAAAATAATCACATTTGGATCCAAAACGGGACAGAATGCATTGAACAACCATCTATGTGAGTTGATCTTCTTTTGATTGGATTCTTTCAAACAGAATAACACTTGTACTGGAGCCAAGTTTTTCTCATCCCCTTTAAATTTCAAATTTTCATCAATGGAGATTTGGGTGGTATACTCGAATAAATGGGCGTTGACTTTCTTGTTGTTAACGTATGGTCTGGCAAGGTTGTCTTGATAACACCCGGTTGCTGTCAATAATTGCAACACTGACTCGTTCACTTTGTTTCTACCATCGGCAACAATAATAACTTGGACTTTCTTCCAACTGTCTTTCCCCCAAATTTTGGATTTATGTCTGGAACACAAATGGGCAATATTTTTCATCACACCATGCATGGTTCTTGCAAATGAGATTTCATCTTCATTATACATGGTGATACAGATCACAATTTCTGTTTCTCTTCCATATTTGGCAGCCCTTAAGGTAAATCCTTCGGCGCTGAAATTATCTGGATCAGAAGTACAGGCAGTGTAAGTCATATTTGTGAATTCACCAAATGGAGACTCGGTTCTTGTCAACACTTTCTTCAATTCGGTTGGAACAGGGTTCTCCAACACCAAGTTCCCAGCTTTGCCTCCCACTAATCTTACTTTTCTGCTAGTTATAGTCTTTTCCCTATTTGGAACGTAGCCATTGCTAATGTTGTGCATGATATTACCATCAATTGAAGCTCCGAAATAATCTGTTCCATCCGTTTCCACATTGTAATTGTCAGAAACATATGATGAACCACTATAGGCAGTTACTTCAGAATGTAACGACTTGGTCTCATAATCTACTGCCTTTTCATAAAAGTGTTTTTCATCTATTGTTGATTCGTCATCATCTCGTTGCGAATTTGCTTCAGCAAATGTTTCCGGACTGAAAATCGGTTTTGGTGGAGGTAAATATCTTTCACTGCTCACGGCACTACTCTTGAACGAACGACCTGGAGATCCATTGAATTCGTCGTTTTCATCAATAGTGATTTCCGTCAACTTGTGTCTTTTAGGGGATTCTTTGGTGGTGAATTGAGCTCGTGGAGTAGACCCACCGGTTTTGCCGTACAGCAAATTCGGAGTACTGTCATAGATATTTTGTTTACTATTGGTGCCGAATGATCTACTTTTGGAAAATATGTTTGGCGATTGTCTTGTTGGTGATTGTTGTTGGAAAGGTTGTTGAAACGAAGCCGTGCTGGCAGGGAATCCCATAAACTCGCTGTCGTCATCACTGTCAAAATCCAAAGGCTTGAAACTCTTTCTAGGTGATGTTCTATCCGCAGTATAAGCAGCATATGGTAACACTGGCGATTCATTTTGCTTGTTTAAAAAGGTATCCTCGTCATCGCTCTCGTTCTCTTCGAAGGGGTTTTTCATGATTGTATCGTATTGTTGAAATTAAATTAAGTTTGGAAAAGCAGATAAAAAGAAAGAAGGTATTTAACATCAAAAATATAAAAATTAAAATTTTCAGAGTTCGTGTGTTTCATTTATTTCTCTGTTTGCATTTTGGCTAAGATGTTTGTTTACATTTCATCCGTTTCGAGAAATTACTAAAAAAGATTGACTTTTTTTTTTCTTCTTTCATCAATTTTAGATCTCCTTGAATAAAGAGAGAGAAACGTTGCCTACAACCAACCACATGGGTAATACGGATGAAACTCTTCATGATTGAGCAAATCACCACCTACAAGGTCAGATTGTTTAATTAGCGAAGGGTTTATTTTAAATTGAAGACTATCCGAGTCACGTGATATAATTACATACTAAATTATTTGTGCATTGTTACACGTAATTTCGGAGTTAGACAAAGAAAAATTGTACACAAAAAATTGATACAACTTCATTTCGCTATAATAAATGAAGTTATCACACAATTTTGGATACCAAAGAGGAAATATCCTTAATACTCATGTGATGCATTACAACTAAAGTGTTTTAAGTCATTTCAATCACCAGACAACCTACCACAGCGTCGCTATTCAGTCTTATTGGCAATGAACTTAGCTTTCCCATACAGAAACCAACATATGATGATTGCTAAAATGGCTCCCCCATATACCACAGATACATAATTCATGTTGGTATTTGTAACAGGTCTCACATACGGGAACGAAAGGAAAACCAAACAGAACATGGTCCACAAGATGGTCAAAATATTGGCAACATATCCAAGTTTACCACACCAGAATGGACCATGAGCAAAGCCATTGTTTCTTACTCTCAAAAGAAGTATGGCAGGAATAGAATAAGAAACCAACAAAAGACATATACATGCAGTGATAATGGCATTGAAAGCGGTGGTCGAACCCATATAGATGCATCCAATGATAGCAACTAAAAAAGTGGAAAAGAAATGGGCATTCACAGGAAGTTTGGTACGAGGATGGATTTGCTTTAAATATTTGGAACCAGGAAGTGCTTCGGATCCAGCCATTGTCCAACAAACTCTTGCTTGCCAGGTATGAGCCGAGATATTGCAGACGATACCAGTCAAAATAGTAAGAACTTCAAGGAAGGTGGCAGCTGCTTTATTCCTAGTCGATTGATAGAAAATAGTCAAAAGGGGTAAGCTAGATTCGACAACTTCCGACACGTCAGTTGCGCAAAAGAAAATAGCCACGGAGTAGGCAAATGCGGTAAGAAACCCCAAAATAACCGTACACAAAACAGCTCGAGGAATAAGCACTTTCCCTGCTTTCACTCCCAAGTCATCTACCATATGCACGGCTGAATCTAAACCGGCAAAACACCAAATAGGACTAATCAAACCAATTATAAAAGATAACGCTTTATTGTCCCACCCAGTGATACTAGTAAAGTCGCTAAATACAAAGCTCCCCAGATTATATCTACCGGAAGAACAAGCAAGGCAAGTTATCATGGTTACCACGAACCCAATGAGTGAAATCCAAAGACCAGATGTTGCAATATGTGGCAAGTACCTACCCCAAACATTAAATGCTGAAAGGGCTACGTTTATCACTTCGAAAGTAATAAATGCGTGATATCTTTTGTATTCAAATGATGGGTTATTGAGCGAATACAGTGAAAGGATGGAGTTTGCAAGGGAAGAACTGATTGACGCACAGGTGAAAATGCATCCAAAGTAACTAAACAAAGCAGTGACAAAAGCAAGTACTTTCCTGTAACGTTCAGGTGCCAATTGAAGCGTCCAGTAGTACTGACCAGCAGAGTTCGTGTAAGCAGAAATTAATTCTCCTAAAGTCACAGCAACACATAAACTGAAAAAGGCAGCAATTATCAAACCATAAATGATCAAGATGGCACCACCTGAACCGATACTTGTCCCGAAAGAAGCCGAGACCCCAACCCAAGAACAAGTCAATGAGAAACTAACAGCGAAAAGTGACCACCAACCAAAATTTTTCTCAAGTGATGGTTCATCTTGTACCTCTTCAGCGCTGGTTTGTTCCAAACTTTCAGCTTTGGTGATTCTATCTTCAAATTTGATATCCATTTTCAAATTCAATAAAAGTATAGATTTGTATGAGAGAAGTAAAAAAGAAAAAAAAGAAGGAAAATCGAAAGAAAAGACAAGTTTATATAAGTTTTGAAGTTGTGTAAAAACTCGTGGATTGACTACATACATAGCTGCAAACTCAACAAAAAAAATTTTCGCAATAAGACTTAAGTCAATGCGACTCTGAGTCAAAGTGCGCACTCAACAAAAAATAATAACGAGTCATGATGATTCAACTCATTTCTATAGATTCTAAACTAGGTACGTAACTCAAAAGGCTGTTAATCTCGCTCAGTTTGGAATGGGGAATACTAGCAATAACCTTAACTCCTTTTGAAAATCTCTCGATTGCCTCAATGTTATCGACATTAATTGGTCCATTCATGACAACATATACTTTATGTATGCCATGATTCTTCAAATGGTCTAAACTCAACAAGGTGTGATTGATAGTTCCCAATCCACTTCGAGCAACTAAAATTACTGGTACATCAAAGTGCAGAATCAAATCCGTAGTAATCTCTGTTTCGTTTATTGGAACGTATAAACCACCAGCACCTTCGATAATCAATGGCCGTGTGTTATTCAAAAACTTTGCTGGGATCTCAATTTCATTTACTTTTGTTTGTGGTTTATTTTCCTTTATAGCAGCCCTCCATGGAGACAAAGGAAAGTTAAGTTCAACCTGAGGTCTCTCAAAGTGATCTTCCGGTATATTAGTTAACTGTTGTACAGTTTTGGTATCTCCTTGGTCCGATTCTAACCCAGTTTGAATGGGCTTCCAATAATTTGCGTCCCAAGCTTTCGTGAATAAAGCAGATATGAAAGTCTTACCCACATCTGTATCTGTACCTGTAATAAATACTGCTCTCATTTCTGAGTCTTAAATTAATAAAAACAAGTACGTTAAAGTAAAATTCTCGATAAGAAAATGTTGTTTCTTGACTCTCAAAATTCGACTCATGAATAATTTGCACTTAAAAAAAAAAAATTAAAAAAATTCCCAACATTTTGGTGCAAAAAATTTAGACATTTCCCATGCCTTTTTTTTCACCTTTCGAGTAAAACTATTAAACTCATCCATAAATGAGTCAGATGAATCCGCAAATGATCTATCAAGATGATAAAGATTTCGACAAGCAACATATATGGCATCCATATTCGTCAATGATTAAACCACTTCCATGCTATCATGTGAAATCAGCTTCTGGTGTTCGCTTATACCTCGAATCTGGTCAATCATTGATCGATGGAATGTCGTCATGGTGGTGTGCAATCCATGGATACAATAACAAAGAGTTGAATGATGCTTTGGTAAAACAAGTCAACCTCATGTCACATGTCATGTTTGGAGGAATTACTCATGATCCCGCAATCCAATTGTGCAGACACTTGGTCGAAATGACCAACCCCAAGTTAGAGTGTGTCTTTTTGTGTGACAGTGGATCTGTATCCGTTGAAGTCGCTTTGAAACAAGCCATTCAATATTGGGATTCCAAAGGACAACCGGAGAAGAAAAAGTTCTTGTCAATCAAGAGAGGCTATCATGGCGACACATTTGGAGCAATGTTTGTGAGTGACCCAGAAAATTCCATGCACACAATTTACTCCAGCTACGGTCCAGATAACATATTTGCAGAAGCACCGCAAATTGGGTTTCATGATGAATGGGATGAAGCTGATATTGAAGATTTCAAGACAAAAATTGAGAAACATCATAGCATTATTGCCGCTGTTATCTTAGAACCAATTCTTCAAGGAGCAGGAGGGATGCGCATGTATAACCCACAGTATTTGAAAAGAGTACGTGAACTTTGTGACAAGTACGATGTTTTGCTTGTGTTAGACGAGATAGCCACCGGTTTTGGAAGAACAGGCAAGCTATTTGCTCAGGAACATGCTAATATCTGCCCTGATATCATGTGTGTTGGTAAAGCGATAACAGGTGGGTATTTAACTTTGGCTGCAGTGATTTCCACAAGAAACGTCGCCAATGTTATTAGTTCTGGTCGAACCGGTTGTTTCATGCATGGTCCAACTTTTATGGGGAATCCAGCTGCCTGTGCTGTAAGTGTTAAGAACTTGGAGATCCTCAGAACTGGGGTTTGGAAATCTCAGGTCCATACCATCGAAAAGATATTGTTAACGAAGTTCAAGCCATTGATGGAATCAGGACATAGAAAGATTAAAGAGATCCGTGTACTTGGTGCGGTAGGCGTGATTGAAATGAACAATCCAGTTGATGTTGCATTATATCAGAAGAGGTTTGTCGAATTAGGTGTTTGGGTTCGTCCTTTCGGCAAGTTGTTGTATATTATGCCGCCATATATTATTAGTGAAGAGGATTTAACTCACCTTGTTGATGCGTTAATAAGCGTTGCTACGGATGACTCTCTTGCCTAGAACAGTTTGTATGTTTTATTCAAAGAATCACGATAATATATGTTTTCTAATTATACCACCTCCACATTTTTCTACCTGGTAATAATTCTACAAGAACTAAGAGAGTATGTCAGAATTCATAAACAATGTCACAATTGGCGGAGAGGAAACAATGCTAACGAATCCCTAGATGTTGCGTTTATATTTGTTAAAACAACTATAGTTCTTCTGCTTTATGGGTTATTATTTTCAACAAAATTTGCTTCTTAATTATAATGTCACCTGACTTGTTTGCTTTTTAATAGGAATTACATCTTCAACTATTAAATGACTATGAATAGAGTGTTTGACTAGTTGTTATAATTTAGCTCTGATTAATTATGAATAGCTTTGTGAAAATGAAAAAATAACTATGACGTCATTAACTCTATAAATTAATTTTGTGCACTAAAATAAATTTGTTAACTTAGTCGTGTAAAGTGATAATTTATTTATTTTTATATAATTTTTGTTTTGATATGGTAGCGTTTATAATTTGAAATTAAATTTTAAAAAATAAAAATTTAATATTTATTTCCAAACCAAATTTTAAAGAATGGTTAATAATCACGTGTGTGTCACATGATTGTACTCTCAATTTTTTTGGTCATGTGATGTATACATCTCATAAGCTTAAAGAGTAATACATATATTTAATTAATAACTCGATAAACTTGTATATATCTAGGTAGATTCAGTGTTTGTATAGTATATTTGATTCCTTTTATTGGCTAGTTTTGCGTTTATGTGGAAATTGGTGAACTGTGAAAGTGTTCAGCGAAACTTATGAAGTCCGCCTTTCTTTCAAAATTTAGCTTCAGATAGTTTAAGAATAACTCAAAGAATAGCTGGATGTTAATTTTTTTGTAGTTCGGGAAAGTGGTATGCTAGTGTTTGTTTTATGTGTTTGGTAGATTTAATATATCTATGAGAACATTAATTGCCTGGGGTAAAGAGTAGTCACTGTGTTTGCAAGAATTTGAAAGTTAGTCTAAGAATAATCATATTATCTATGTTTTCTTTATTGTTGGATGATCAGTTGTATTTAAGTTGACAATTTGGTTCACTAAATTTAATTAGTTAGTTGTAAGTCAGTTTTGAAAATTTTAGTCAAATTTTATTACCAATTTTTTATGTACACTTAGCAAAAATTGAAAGCACTTTTATACAGTAGTTACAACGAGCATACGTGGTAGTAATGGATAATCTATGTGATATATGATAAGCTTTTAGTGGTTTGAAGTTTCAAAGTGCAATCAAATAGAAAATGCAAAAGTCTTTTTGTTCGTAGTGCTTTATATAGTAAATTGTTCTTACTACTAACAGTTTGTATATACATCTTGGAATTACTTAGCTGATGATGAGTATGACAAGTAAAGCTAATTGTGTCAGGTGCAAGTTTAGAACAGGCATTGCCAACTTTCGAGGAATCAAAAGTGTGCTGTTCAAACACACCCTTCGTGGTAAATTAATGTCTATACTTGTTACACAATTAACTGAGCTATGCCTTCATAGTAAAATTACCTGTCTTTCAGCTCCAAATAAATTCTATTAAATTCTTAAGAACTTTGCTATTTCTGCAGTATAATTTATCCTGACAAGTAAAGAAATTGAATAGTCGTACATGTCACTATCTCATTCTACACGTAACTTCAAAAATTTTATTTATATATTTTTAAAAAACTACACTTAGTTTCTTGGTGGAACTTGGAATCCTCTTTCAACAGCAGGAATTTTTCTAAGAGTATCAAACCATTTACCTAACAATGGCCATTGGTGAATATCGATATCAACTCTGGATAAAGAGTTGGCCCAGCCCAACAATGCAAAATCAGCAACCGTGTAACGATCTCCAACCAAGTATTTACTATCGTTTGCAGAGTTTCTGCTCAAAATATCTTCATAAACCCCATAAATTCTCTTGGTGTCTGTTTCGTATCTGTTGATACCGTACTCAATCTTATCCTTTGCATAAAGTTTGAAGTGATTCAATTGACCTTGAATTGGACCGTTTTCAGCAACTTGGAAAATCAAGTACTCCAATGTTTTGTAGTATTCTGCAGTTCCAGCAGGATATGAGAATTTGTGGGCAGTGTCATATTTATCAGCCAAGTATTGCAAAATAGCCCCGGTTTGACTGATAGTCAATTCTCCACCTTCGAAATTTGGGTCAGTGATGGCTGGAATACGACCATTTGGATTGAGTTTCACAAACCAGTCAGATTTCAGCTCGTTCTTGGTGATATCGACACTGACAGTTTCGTAAGCAAGTCCTAAAACTTCCAAAAATACGCTGACTTTGAAACCATTTGGGGTTCCGAAAGTGTATAATGTAATTGGTTTAGTCATTGTTGTGTTGATGGGGTCTATAGTTTTCTGAGAAAAAGAAGAGTCAATGAATTGCTCTAAGGGGATTTCGGCAATAATTTATACTCCACTTAATCAAGGGATGATTTTTTTTTATCCACAGATTACTAAGCAAAAATGACACAAAACAAGAAAGTTAATTAATTCTTTCGTTATTTCGCTGCCACACTTCGTTTTATAAAAGTTGTGGGAAACCATTGGCTCAAAATCCGATGTTCAATTGAATTGTTATCTTTTCAAGAACAGTCAAGCAAAGTCACAAATAATACAAATAATTATATTAAATATCTATACATTTTTTCAGCTATCTTTAGGTTTCTTAACTTGTGGACGATGATGTTGTTTGTCATTACCTCTCTTTCTAGATTCTTGGTGGGGTGGTTTTGTATCTGGAGCGGGGCTACCCTTTTTGGAATCGGTTTTAGCAAGTGTTGGTCTATGAACAGTTAAGGTGGATTCATTTCCAGGATGTCCCACCGGTTTAGAAGCTGCTTTTTGAGTAGTCTCGTTGGTAGGTTTGGCAGGAAGTGTCTTGTCTTGTTGTTCATATTTTTCCACTTTACGGGTCAACATTTTCATCTTAAGCTGAAACTTCTTTTGAACGTGTTCACGAGTGGTTTCCTTTTCTGCTTCCAACTTGCTATCGAATTCTTTTTTGGATTTTTCCAAGAGTTCTTCAAGCTGTTTGTTTTTGAGTTGTAGTTGTTCAAGTGCTTCGTTATTCACTGACTTGACTTCTGATGGTTTGATGAGCTCACTCTTTTCCTTTTCAAACTGTGCTCGTAAAGTAGTCTCGAGGGTGTTCAACTTGTTAGTTAGCTCGTTTTTCTCGGCTAACACTTTGTCAGATTGTTGTTGAACCGTCTTTAATTTACCATTTAACGTCTCAATCTCCTTTTTCAATTTCTCATCTTCGTTGCTTGTTGCAGCAACAGTTGCCAATTTTTCAATTTCACCAGTCAATTCTTTAATCTTTTCGTCTTGTTTAGCGATATGGTCATTCTTCTCCAAGATTTTTTGGTTTGCCTTCTCTTTGAGTTTACTCATTTGGTTCTCCATTCGTGAGATATTTTCAAGCAACTTCTTGCGCTCGTCTTCTTTTTCTTCATCGGTGCTAACGGATAAAACTTTGACTCGTTGATTTTCCTCGTCAAGTAATCTGGATTTCTGCTGTTCAAACTCAAGATTAGTTGATACCTCGTTGAATTTCTCCTTGAGAGGATCCACTTCCTTCCCAAGTTCCACCACTTTAACCTTCAATTTTTGGATCTCGTCGGTTAATTTCTTGTTTTCTTGACGTAATGTAGAGTTGCTTTCTCGGAAAACATTCAATTGTTCTAATTGATTCGAGAGTTCCTTCTGGTGTTGTAATGATGCATCCAAGCTAAGTGTAGTTGCCGAATGGAATGATGAACTCGAGTTCAAACTAGACATTTCATTTTCAATCTGCGCCACTCTTATTTGAAGTTTTTGGTTTTCTTGGGTAGCAACCTGTAATTCCGCTTCGATTGTTTCCTTTTCACGACGGAGGTAATAAATCACTTGTCTTAGGTCTTCCGCATTGGTTGACGTTTCCTCAACGTTTGATGAGTTTTTGGTTAGTTCTAATTGATTCAACAACAATTCGTTTTGAAGTTTCAATTCGGAAATCTTATTATCAGATACAGATAAATTGGTTTCTATTTCGGATTTTTCAAGAGCCAATTTGTTTTGCAGATCAGCAATGGATTTCTTGGATAACTCAAGTTCCTCTTGTAATGCAGTGATATCACGAGCTCTAGTTTCAAGTTGATCTTTCAAACCACTAATTTGTTCGTTCAACGCTTGAGTTTTAGTCAATTCGTTTTGGTATTTATCGTGACACTCATTGTACAATTGGGACTGCGCTTCAAGATCTTTACCGATGGAATCCAATTTCTCTCTATAATCCTTATCCAAGCTATCGTATTGTTCTGCCTTGTATTTGAACTCATTCAACTGCAGTTTCAATTCGTTCATTTCACTGGAATAAGTCAGTCTAGCAGCATCTAGCTCGGCACATGTAGATGTATACAACTCGCTGATCTTGCGCATTTCTTCTTCAATTTGATCTTTTTGTTTCACCAATTCTTGCTGTTTAGCATCTGAATCGATCTTGAACTGTTGGAACGAATTGGAAGCATTGATCAATGTAGTTTCACTAGCTTTGGCAAGGTTGGACAACTCTTCAACCTGAGATTCGGCAATTCGCAAATCTTCCTTCAACTGTTGGACTTCAAGACTGCTCGATTCACCATTGGTTTTGTCACCAACGGATTGTGGAACCACCACAACTTCTCGTTTTTGAGAAAGCTTATTTTTCAATTCCTCGACCAATCTTTCCTTCTCAAGAAGCTTATTCTTGGTTTCCAATAACTGTTGACTGATCTCATTGACCTGTTCTAATTTCGTGTTTTGAGCTTTGAGAGCCAATTCCGATTGGTTGGTTAATATGTATATACGTTCCTCCTTTTCGGAAAGTGTTTTTTGTAACGACTGATAGTTGTCGATGGATGCGTTGAGTTTGTTGGCAATTTCTTTGCTGGATTCTTCCCTTTCTTTCACCATTGACTGTAAATTCAAGACAAACTCATTGAGTTTAGTTTTATCATTCTTCAAACCTTCGATTTCGCTTTGCAAGGACGCTTGAAGAATAGTTTTGAATTCGTTTTCCCGTTGCAATGATGTAACAGTGATTCTACTTTGGCTAGCCGTTTCTTCAAGTTGATGCAATTGTTCAGACACAGAAACGAGCTTGGTCTCGTATTTGCTTGTCTGTTCTTTCCAAAAATCAATTTCCTTTTGCACCGCCACCAATTCTGCACGCGAATCTTCAAGTGATTTTTGCGCAATCAGTAATCTTGATTCGGTCAATTGGGTTGATTTCGTCGACACAGAAACCTCAAGAGCTAGTTCATTCTTTTGGTCAGTGACTACTCTCAATTTTTCATTCAACTGAAGTATCGACAGCGACGAGTCTTCTCTAAGTTTAGCAATGATGGTTTCACAATCCTTGATTTTGGTCACCAACTCTTCGTTTCGTCTTGAAACGACACTGGTATCGGTATTGGTTGATTTACCGCCATTGATCGAACGAAGTGCGTCTCTTTCTTGAGTAACTGCATCTAGTTTGACATTCAAACTATCCAACTCGCTTTCCAATGTGAGTATAGCATCTTTTGCTTCCTCAACTGCCAAATTCTGTAATGCGTTATTTTCATCTTCTCGTGACTCCAATTGTTTGGACAAACTTCTAATCGCCACCAACAATTCCTCGTTTCGGGTACGCAATTCGATGATATTTTTGAATTCCAACAACCGTTCGCTGATGAGTTTATCGGTGTCTGATTCCTCTTCTTGCAAATGTTTCCCTGACTCGTCAAGTATTTTCTCGATTGCTCTCTTTTCACCAATAGTCAATGGGTTTTCGTTACCATCTCTGATCTTGGAATGGATCAAGTAAAAACACAACTGGCGACCCAAATCTTTCAACAATTTTTTCACGCTGAGTAATTCGTTCTCGTTTTCGCTGATGACATTTCTCAATCTTTTAGCGTCTCTTTCCACTTCAGCTTTTTCAGCACGGATAGTTTCAACTTTGCCAACCAACTCTTTGACCGAGTTTTCGTAAAATTGTATTTGTTCACGGTAGTTCGCGATTGCTGGTTTCCTGGCATCTAGTTCATGAATAAATGATTCCAATTGGACCTGGATCTTTTCTTTCTGTGATCTTTCCACGACTAGTTGTTTCTTCAAATGGTTATATTCGGAGTATAATGTAGACAAAGAGATTCCATTTGCAGCAATCATGGAAGATGAATCTGTCAATTTTGGCAAGTCGGTTTCTTTGTGTAGTTCCGCGTCTAGTACTTCTTCCGTTCGACGCAACTTTTCCTCAACTAAATGTAATTTCTCAGTTTGAGAAGATAACTTCAGTTCAAGATTAGCAATGGTGTCGCACATACTTGTTTTAATTTCTTCAACGTACAGATCCAATTGAGTGATTCTAGACGCACGTTGTTCGGATTGAAGTTTAGTTAATTCAATCAATTCTTGTTTGGAGGAAATCTCTTTGAGGAATCGTGATTTTTCTGATTCATATTCTGATTCCGATTTGGATTTTTTGGTGATTTCCTTCTCCAACTCCTTTCTAAGATTGGTGATGGTTGATTCGTGTTGGGATTTCAAGTTTTCCAATGTCTCGTTTCGAACCGATAAGGTGGAGATTTTAGAGGTTGCTGAAACAATTTCAGACTCATGTTTTTTAATCAAATCGGTGAACCTTGTCTGCGCCAGTTTCAATTCAGTTTCATACCACGCCTTCTGTTCGCGAAGGTAACTAAGTTCGTTCCCAGATTTGGCCAAGTCTAACTGAAGTGAAAAGTTTTCGTTGGTGATTCTGTTGAATTCCTTCGTCATTTCATTCAATTCTTTACTTTTGGTGATGTTGACAGATGACAATTGTGCAAGTTGTTTTTGATACTCAATCTCTCTATGGTTTGCCTTTTCTTTGAACTTGTTGAATTCTTCACTCTGAGTAGCTTCCACGATTTGTCGCTTGGAAAGTTCTTTTTGGGAACGGTCTGCAGTCTCTCGTAATTCGCTAATTTCCTGTTCCTGACGTTTAGCCTCGCGTTGCAAACTCTCCTTTTCTTCTTGTAATGTAATGGCCAAGTTGTCCGATTCGGTATACTTGTTCTGTATTTCTTCCAATTGCTTACCCAAAGAATGTGTATTTTGTTCCAACCTCAATTTTAAAAATTCGTTCTGAGATAGAACATCATGATAATCGGCTGATTTGGATACCAATGCTTTAAGAATAGTTGAGTCACTGATTGACAGGATTGCCGAATCATCGACAGATAAAAATGCCGCCACGGCTTGTAAAGATTCTTCACTTATTTGTTCTTGGTCCTCAGGTTGATTTTCTTCCAAGGACGACTTATGTTTAATTGGAGAACTGGCTACAATATCAGATGTAGTATTATTCTGTTGCTCATCCTCAACATCTTTGGCAACATCAAATGCTTTTGGTGTTGTAATTGACTCAATGTCTTTCAATGCCGGTAAATCTTTCGATGGGGTGGCAAATTGTTGTTTATCAGGTAATGGTAGTAAAAAAGATGTATGTGGTTCTTCTTGTATCATCAGATCGTCGTTCTCTTCACGGACATCTTCTTCTTTTTCTGGAACGTCATTTGACTGAGTTGAAACTACTCCATCTTCCACATCAAGATCCTGGCCCTCCACAGGTATATCAATTCTATCAGGAGATGCCTCTTGTTCACTCATTTGATGTAATGAATGGCTGGCAGTTTTTCAATGTTCATAGTTTTTTTTTCTTCTCCGTTTTGTTTTTGATTTTTGCTAATTTAGTTGAGAAAAAAAAGCTCTGAAAAAAAAAGAGAAAAACTCTACATTGTCACACAGCCGAACCCACTCATAATTAATCAGGCTTCAAGTGTAAGTAGCCAATCATCTCATTAACGTTCAGTTAGTATTGTGTTCACTAGATACACTGTTTCACGAATATCTACACTTAAGGCTTAATAAGTCACGTGATGAACTCATACTTTATATTATTTGTGTACTTTTACACGTACTTTCACCACTACAAAATGGAAAAAGTATGTTATTTGTGTATGGCAAATTGATATAACTTTAAGGGATTCGTTCCTACTCATCCAAGGAGTTATTCTACTCGAAGAATGATTCTCGTGAAAACACTGAGATGGCTGACATAGATCTATTGCCTTTTGGTGGGTTGGTTACTAGTTTGTAAAATTAATCTTGAATAGCCGTTTTTCGAAATTTCCGACATTTTTCATTTGTCCGAGTTAGTATGGTCAAGTTGACCATATCACGTGATCCGATTTTACGTCCCTAGAGATGTTAATATAGGAAGCCTTTTTAGCTCAGTGGTAGAGCGTTGCACTTGTAATGCAAAGGTCGCTAGTTCGAACCTGGTAAGAGGCAGCACATTTTTTTTGGATTCTACCTGCTAAGTACCTGTCAAGTTGTACTATGTAAATGTAGTGCCTAATTTTGTTTTTTTTTTGTAGTTGTGATGGCATCAAACTATTTATTTGCCACTTTAAATTGTGTAAAACGCAATCAAATCAAAAGAAAAAAAAAAGAAAAAAATAATAATTATAGGGAAAAACCTTCTGATAAATTTTTCCCTCCCCTTCCTCCTTTTTTTTCTAACATACATTATTTCAACAACAAAACATGATTCCTAGAAATGGTCGTCTACTAATCCGTCGACCGATGATGTGGACCCGTTCACTTGCATTGTTAAGATCTTCGCCTGTTCAAACCCATTTGAAGCATACCCCAAGGTACATTCCTGTTAGAAATATCGGGTTTTTCAAAATAATCACTAGAGCAGTCAAAGTACCAGCATATGTTGGCGGGACTTTGGCAGCAGGTGGAAGTTATGTTGCATATAAAGTGGAACAAGCAAGCAGTTTTACTCTGGACAAATTATCTGCATTCAAAGATTTTGCTGATGGGGTATTTGACAAAACCGGAGACTTTTTGAAAACTTTTGGAAAAGAAGGATATGGCTCCGCGGGCCAAGAAGGTACAGGTGATGGAAATGGAGGCGAAAGCGGTGGAAATGGTGGTGGTGGCGGTGGTGCCACTGCAGCAGGAGCCACGGCTGCAGCTGTTGGTTTTACCACAGACGAAGATGAATCAACTGCAGCAGAGTCAGAAGAAGAAGAAGGAGACGAAGATGAAGAAATGACACTCATTGAAGAGGACGATGACGATGAAGATTTTGAGAATGATGAAACAGATGACCATATGCTCAATTTGACTCGTCAAATGATTGAAATTAGAAATTTGTTGGCCAATGTAAACCATGACGGTATAAGATTACCTTCTATTGTTGTGATTGGTTCTCAATCCAGTGGTAAGTCCTCGGTTTTGGAAAGTATTGTTGGACAGGAATTTTTACCAAAAGGTTCGAACATGGTGACCAGAAGACCTATTGAGTTGACTTTGATTAATACCCCGGAAGCTGCTGCCAATGTTGCTGAATTCCCAGCATTGAAAATGTATAATTTGACAGATTTCGAGCAAGTGCAGAAAATATTGTTTGACTTGAATATGGCGGTTCCGGCATCGGAATGTATTTCCAACGATCCAATCCAGGTCACCATTAGATCCCCAAGAGTGCCTGATTTGTCATTGGTTGATTTACCAGGGTATATTCAGGTTGAAGCAGCCGATCAACCGCTTGAATTGAAAGCTAAGATTAGAGACTTGTGTAATAGATATTTGGAGGCACCAAACGTGATTCTTGCAATTTCGGCTGCCGATGTCGATTTGGCCAATTCTGCTGCTTTGAGAGCATCAAGATTAGCTGACCCTCGAGGAGAAAGAACTATTGGGGTTGTTACCAAATTGGATTTGGTTGATCCGGAATCAGCACGCAAAATCTTGTTAAATAAGAAATATCCATTGAAATTGGGTTACGTCGGTGTGATTACGAGAGCCCCGAAACCAGTTGCCGGTGCTGGGGGTTTATTTTCCAGGAAACAGCTTACTGGATACCAAGCGTTTGTAGCGCAACAGAATTTTGAACACACATTTATAAAAGAACACAAGGAAGCATTTTTCGGATGCACGGTGGGAACCAGAAACTTGAAGAAGAAATTGATGAAAGTTTTGGAAAAAACCATGGCCGCATCTTTACGTCCAACTCATTTAGCCATACAGCAGGAATTGGAAGAGACATCGTATCAGTTCAAGGTTGAGTTTAATGATCGTCCACTAACTCCAGAAATGTATTTGGCTAACAACATTGATATGTTGAAATTAGGCACTAAAGATTTGAGTCATAATTTTTCTCGAAATGAGTTGAAAGCTATATTGAAGAATGCATTGGACCAGAAGGTATTGGATTTGATGGCGGAAAGAT
>JAKTXQ010000105.1:0-11355 GCA_030582995.1 Candida maltosa
ATTCTTAACATGACTTTGCTTTATTTCAAATCTTTTATTCCCGGAGAAATTCAAATATTTCAAGTTTTTATTCCACGACCAATTCCAATCATAAGGCCAATTGGAAATATTATACTTCAATTGATTCGAACCAACATCAAGATGTTGCAAGTTGATAAGTTTACTTAATTCAGCTGGGAGGGACACCAACTTGTTATTGTTCAAATATAATAATCGTAACGATTTAAGATGTTCCAAATCTTCACCTGGTAAATTAGTCAATTCATTACCAGACAAGTATAAATCATTTAATCTGGTTAAGCGACTGATGGTATTTGGTGGGATTTCAATCAAATCGTTGTAAGAAACATTTAACAATTTTAATGATACTAAAAATGAAATTTCATCAAAACAATCATCACCAAGCCTATTATCAGCTAAGATTAATGTCATTAAACTATCTGCCAATGAAGATTTTTGTTCTAAAGAATCAGTTCCAGTAGTACTGGTGGTGGTTACCACGGCACCACTTGTGATAGCATTAGCTGCTGCTGATGATGATAAACGTTTCATCACTGCATATGGAGCTTTCGGGAAAGAAGTTAAATTATTTGATGCCACATTCAATGACGATAACCCACTCAAGTCCCAGATCTGGTCGGGTAAAGTTTTCAAGTTATTGCTATGCAAGTCCAAATACTTCAAATGTTTCAAAGCACCAATACTGGAAGGTAATGTTTGTAAATTATTAGAGTAAATTGACAAGGAAGATAATTTAGTTAATTTGAAAAGTTCACTTGGTAATGTCACCAAATGATTATTATCCAACACCAATTTTTCAATATTTGGGATTTTTTCAATAAATTCTCTTGGAATACCGGTGATTTTAGCTTTTGACAAGTCCAAGACAGTTAACATTTCCATGGTGGTGATGAATTTCAATTCGGTAATTGGATTTCTATCAAAATGTAACAACCTTAAACTCTTCATTTGATCACTGAATGCAGATATTCTATTCTTGGAAGCGTAGGCAACTTCTAAATTTGGGATAATTGCCAACACATCGACATTGGAAATATAATTATATCTAATATCTAAACGTTTCAAGGAAATCAATTTGGATAAATATAACGGTAAACTTCCGGATAATTCATTGGTACATAAATTCAATTTTTGTAAATTTTGTAAATTGGAAATGGATTCGGGTAAAAATGACAAGTCGTTATATGATAAATCTAAATCAATTAAATTTGTTAAATTATTTATTGGTTCAGGGTATTTTTTAAAATAATTGGATGAAATGTTGAGAATTTTCAAATTTTTCAAATTACCAAAAGATTTCGGTAACACGGAAATTTGATTTGAATTTAATTTTAAATTGGTTAAATTGGATAAAGAACTAAATTTTGATGGAATTTCATCCAAGAAATTCATCTCTAAATTTAAATGAGTCAATTGAGGTGCTTCTAATAAATTAATTGGGAATTTGGAACATCCATTATGGGAAAAATCAATATATGCCAAATTGGTACAACTTTGAATAAAATCTAATGGTAAATATATGGATGGATTATTGGCAACGTTTAATTTTTCAATTTCATAAGTATGTTGATGGAAAATAATTGGGATATTTTTCAAATTAAGTGATGAAATGTTCACATCAACGTAATTTTTAGATAATGCCACTTCTTCATCATGAGTTAAACTTCTCAAAAAGACATTTTCGACAACAAATTTACAAACAAATGATAAATCTTCTCTACCAATCATTCTCAACTTGTCATCTTCAGTATATCCACTTAATAAAAGTAAACCCATTTGAATCTTAAGTGGTTTTTCGAAACTTTCCAATACTTTAACACAATTACCAATACAAACGGAAAGTTGGAAATTTGAAATTGATTCAAAGAAGAATTTTTTCTGAACAATGGCTAAAAGCTCACTGGTGGTTGTTTCCAAAGGACACAAAACGGTAGTAAAAGTATTATCTTCTTTAAAAACACGAATAATATGACTTGATTTTGTATCCAGGGGATTGGCAATATGATGATTATGATGGGTACCATAAAGTACGGGTAATTTAGAAAATCGTTCTTCTGATAAATGATTTTCATCAAAATGTTCCAGATCTTTAATATTTGCTACGGAAGTTGATTCTCCTGATATTGAAGCTGAGGTGGAAGTTGTGGTTAGTGATGATGATGTTTGATGATCTACACTAGTAGAACTAGTGGTTCGATGTTTATGACCTGGTAATAGTTCTTCAACTTTAAGTGGAGTTTTAACATCCCAACTATCTGGAGCCTGCCAATTTTTCACGTTTGAGGTATGAGTTTTCGAAGGTAATTTACTAATTTTATTAATATTTTCTGTATCAGTTGGAGTTTTAACGATATCATGCATTTCATCAAGATTTAAATCGATGGATAATGGTGGCATAGCTACGGTTGAAGTAGCAGTGGAATTTATGGAATTGGTATCAGTTGAAGCCACCAGATTTGATTTTTTCTTTTGTATCATTTTATCTTTAATTGATGATTTATCTTTAGGAGGTGATGTACTTGAAGTTGATGATAAATTACTATCAAATGACAGAAATCTAAATTTATGATGTTTTGTTCCGCTTGAATTTGAACTTGCCAGACTTGCACTTTTCCTCTTTTCATCATGAGAGGAAGGAATTATAGAACCTGAACGTGAAGATGGAGCAGAATTTGGATTTGAATTTAATGAATTTGATTCGGAATCATCTTTTTTAGTTGAACTTATAAGTTTATTTAATAAGGAATTACTTTTTCTTTTAAATCTAGGTTTAATTGGTTGAGTTAAAGGGGGGATATTAGCAATACCTTTTGGACGTTTATTTGCATGAAAACCACGATAATTTTCTTTTAAATTATTTGAAGAAGGAGAATTATGAAGTAATTGAGGCAAAGCAATAACGGAAGATCTGGGACTATCAGGATCATGAGAATGTTCATTTAAAGTTGTCATATTAGAATTATTGTTGTTGTCATTAGAAATATTGTCATTATTATCATTATCATGATGAAAGAAACTTAAATTAGTATGAGGAGAAACAGGAGGTTGATCTGAAGTATTTGATGAATTAGAAGTTGTATCTCTTACACTAAGTCTTGATTTATCTCTCCTAAGAAAACTCATTTATGTAAGATGATATAGTATAAGTATAAAAAAGGGAAGGAATTGAAATTGAAATTGAAATATAAAAAAAATGGTTGTTGTTGTTGTTGTTGATATTTGTTGATTATTTGTCAACCATGTAAAAATAAAAAAAATACTAAAAAAAAAAAAATAATGGCTGTAAGAAAAAAAAGAAGAAGACAACATGAAATTAGAAATTGAAAAATTGTGAGAGAGAGAAAGAAAGAAAAAAAAAAACTTAAAGGATAATTTTTGATCAATTAAACACGACTAATTAATTAATTAATTAATTTATCTGTTGATTGATATGACTCGTATATATGTAATATATTTATGTATTACACATATTACATGTAACATAATGATCTCATGTTGAAACAGATTACAAGTTTTAAATCAATGGAATTTTAAGAAATAGTCAACAAATTCAAGATGATGAAATTTTAAAACTAAGGGTTTAAGATTGTCCACGTGACACAATACACAAAAACTAAATTTTTTGAAAATTTCTCCGGTAGTTCCCAAACCAAAAAAAAATTAAAGAACACACATACGGCTTGATTTATACAAATCTATATACTCTGTCTTTATATATCTACTATCAATATGTCAAACTAATCAATTTATTCTCCAGTTATACACGACCACCCCTTTTAAGAAATATGTATGTATTACATAATATAATAATTTTTTTCTTTTTAAGCGAACAAACAAAGAAAGAAAATTTTTAGACTTAACTTAACATTCTTTTATCAATTTAAACACGACCCTTAAACGTAACACATTTACATAGGACCAAAAAGAAAGAAAAAAAAAATTTCAGTTTTCAATTGTTTACATAAAAATATTTTTCCATAAATATTCCTTTTCTTATATTTTTTTTTTTCCTTCTTTTCCTTCTTTCCTTTTCCTTCTTTTTCCTTGTCGTAAATCATCACTTTCACTATATCAAAGATGTCATTAAATGAATCTTCAAGAAGTATAAATCATAAACTAAATGAACTATTAAGTAAAAATAATATCAACAAAACAAAATTAGACGAATCAACTGCATTATCATATGCCACCATCTTAAAAACCAATATCTTAGGTAAAGATAAACAAGAGAAAGTTAATTCAATAGTTGTTTTAGCAAAATTATTAGATTGTATTATTGGAAGTGATGCCATTTCTGATGATTTCATTCATATTTTGGATCATACCTTGTTTCAAACTTTATTCTCCATTGTCTCAGCAAATATGTCACTGGAAACTTATAAAGCAATCTTGAAAATCCTGGTTATTGATATTTCCGGTACCATTTTTAGAACTAAGGATGATTCCATTGATAAATATTTACCTTTGTATGAATCTTTAATTGAATATTTGGATGTTATTGATATTATTACCACAAAATTGTTTTTACAAGATAACAAAATTACATTTAATTCAATTAAATTGATTAATGATTTGATTAATAAAGCGTTGAAGTTTGATTATAATGGGATTATTACTTTGACTGGTAGATTGAAACATGTTAGTTTTTTCGGTACTGTTGGGAATTTATTGGAAACTGATGATAAATTAATTTTGGAATCAATTGAAGCTTTAAAAAGTTCTTATTTTAAATTGAATAATTATTTAAATGATACCAAATTCGATATATCGATTAAATCCCATCAGACGATGTTGAATAATTTATTTATTTATTTGGAAACTTCCTTGAATGAATATGGTACTCCTGCAACCACTGATGAATATATTAGAGCTGGGTTTACCGATAATCCTCGTCAATTTATTATAGATAATTTCACTATTTTATTAGCTATGGATTTGAAGATTTTCTTAAAAGATCCAAATTTCACATTCAAGAAAAGATTCCACGAAGAATTAATGATGTCGGATCATCAAAGAACCTTCCCATTAGCTGTATTTATTGAAAAAACTTCAAATTTATTGTTAGACATCTATAATAAAAACGCCAGTGAATTCCCAAACATTTACACATCAGTTTTATCTTATGAAGTATTGATTTATTATTTAATGAACCAAGCATTGATTTTATTCCAAGAAACAAGAGCTTCTTCAGAAAGTAAAGTTGATGTTGCCAAAATCATGAATATTTTATTATCTCAATTGGAAGAAGTTGAAGTTAAGAATAAACGTATCGATGATTCCATAATCGGTAATGGTGGAGCCATTGGTGATGCTCGTTCTTTCCAAATTAAGAAAATCGAAGCTAATTTAGATAAGAGATGGGATTATAGATTAAGTGAATTCCATAAGATTTTACAAGATGAAGTCAGTGAATTCGTACTGGAAATCCATATTTTGAAACTTCTTCATGGTGTTCAAGTCACTCAGAATTCAAGAGTCGTTTCTCTTAAATTATCCCCAGATAGATCATATTTGGAAACTAGTGAAGATTTGAAAATCGCCGTTAAAGATATTGGTGATATTAAAGTTACTAATGTTTCCAATACCAATGATAAGAAGAATTTAATTAATATTGCTTCGTCAGTTTATAAAAATTCAATCATTAGTAAAGATGGACAATTGTTATTGACTTGTTTCACTGATTCAGGGACTATTTTCGATGGTTTAGTGGTGAGTAATGCTCATTCCATGGGTGAAATTGCTAAATTGATTGATGTTCGAAGAAAAACTCAAATGCTAGATTTAGCCGAAATTGATGATAGTGATGAAGAAGATGAAGATGAAAATGAAGTTAAAGATGGAGAAACTGGAGAGGTCAAACATGATGAAGATACAGATGAAGAATTACTTGAAGATTTTGATTTCTATTATAAATAATATTGTAGTTGTAAAAAAAAAAAAAACATTAATAATAATAATATATATATTTCTACAGGTAGATTAACCAATATATAAACAAACAACTTAAAAAAATAGAGTAAAAGAAGAACTATAAAATTTACCAATAAAAAAACCCAATTCCAAAACCCACACCAAAACCAACCAAGAAATTAAAAATCGCATTCCAACAATTCAATAAATTCAAAGGATCATGATACCCCCAAGACAAACCCGTATCTTGGTTTAAATCCTTACAATAATAATACTGATAATAATCCGAACTAGTACTACTAGTAACGGACATTTTCGGCATAATAAACGTATTCTCCCCCTCTTCTTCTTCCCCCTTCTTCTTATCAATCTTCAGCACCTGTAATTCATTACTCTTCAGTCTAGATATCAACGTCATCAACACTTTATGATCATGATCATCCACCAATTCTAAATCCGAATCTAAGTCTAAATCATCTTGTTCACCTTCTGAAGATAAGATACTTTCAGGAGGAACGACCATTCCATTACGTTTTAAGTCTATGTCTATGTTTATATTCTGCCATGAATTACCAAGAAGGAAAGAATTTTGTTGTTGTTGTTGGTCAAATGAAGGAGATGCGGTTCTTGTTATGTTGTATAATGTGGTTGTTGATGTGGGTTGTTGTTGTTGCTGTTGTTTATTGAGTTCGGGATTATCTAATAGATCATAAATCAGAGGATGTGGAGGGAATTTCTTCTTTTTGGTTGTTGTTGTAGATGATTGATTAATTGTAGATGATGAATTTTGATTATTTAACATTATATGATAAGTATTGAATAGAATAGATGGTTGTCTTAGTTTTTAAACGAAGGGTTAAAAGAAATATTGTGCAAAAAAGTTTTGAAGGGAGAAACAGTGAAAGAGAAAAAAAAAATAAAGAGGGGAATTTTTTTTTTGGTTGTCATTTTTGCTGTTTGTTGTTTTTTCTATTTTTTTTTTATTTTTTTTTTGTAATCACGAGGAACATCACGAGCAACACACTCATCATCAGAAGACGGTTACGGAGTATAATGTTAGAATGTTGTTAGTGTGGGTGAGGCAGAAAAAAAATAAACCGATAAGATAAGATACGCGATTTTTTCCTTTATCAGTAATTCCCCTCGCCTCAACAGAAAAAAAAAGATTTATACGTGCGAAGAACGTGATCTCGGAGGTTAGTATCCGAATATATAACCTGTATATCGATGTCAGCAAGCTCAGTGTTTCCACGTGAGTGACCAGCAATTCTGTAACATTAACTTATTATCAATACACTCTGTCGATTAGTCTCCAAATACTATAATTCCTTGTAAATGGTACTTCGTGATTAGAATCATTCTTCGAGTAGAATAACTCATTGGATGAGTGGGAATGAATCCCGTAAAGTTATATCAATCTTTGTTTTATTAATTACGCCTATTTAATACACAAATAACATACTTTTTCCATTCATGATTCACATTTTGTAGTGGTGAAAGTACGTGTAAAAGTGCACAAATAATATAAAGTATGAGTTCATCACGTGACTTATTAAGCCTTAAGTGTAGATATCCGTGAAACGGTGTATCTAGTAAACTCAATACTAATAGCACAATCTGAACCTTAATGTGATGATTGGCTACTTGTTACACTTAGCGTGTTGAAGCCTGAATAAATATGAGTGGGTTCAGCTGTGTGACAATCGACAACGAATCGTGTACGGCGTTTGTATGTTTTATACATCCGATGTACCCACAATGAATCCACACATTGAGCAAATTAATCCATACTATTTTAAGAAAGAATAACACAAATTTCTTTACCATATAATTAGGACTTTTTAGTAAGAACTAAACCTTAAGTCCGATATGGTGTAGTATTTCCAATTCATCTAAAATTATAGTCCCATTATTGATAATTTCAAAGCCATTCATTGATTCTTTTGTATTCTGTTGCATCGATACGAAACTTACTAAAAGATTCATCAGGCGTAGCGATCACTAAGTCGGTAAATTGCAACCACGAGCATAAAGTTCTACGCGAGTGGCATTTCTATATGGAACACTCCACATAGCCCTTTCAACAAGAAGTTCTTATTTACGGAGAACTATTCAGTTAATTAATTGGCTGTGAAAAATTAAACAGTAGTGCATATACTACATGGATTTTTCTTTAAAGTTTTGTGTCATGTATCTTTCGTATAAAAAAAATACCTTATAATATCTTGGCCCTGATGAATTATATATATTACCATGACCCCATTTTAGAAATAATCAAGAAAAAACTTGAAGATTTTGTGTTTTGGTTTGTATACTGACTATGAAATAATTGGGTGGTTCAATTAAGCCTGTTTATTACGACACTTATTGTACCACGTTGGTTTAGTTCTGTCAATTACAAAACGAAACAATATACTAAACTTATATCAATAAACGTCAAATATACTATGTTGGGTATATATAGGAAAGTAAAACCAACAATCATCTCCATCAGGTTACGAATCATAACATTTCTCCACAATTATCTGGTTATATTATTCAATTAAACGTAGTTCGATTGGTTAAGTTATTTTCTTGGTATATACTCTCCAAACCAATGAAATGAAATTTGTGTTGCTGTTTTTGCATTCACATGACTGAACCCCACCGTATACACTACTATTCTGATATTATGTGTAATTAATAAAAAGAAATTTTTTTGGTTGTAGTTAGGTTGCATTGGGACCAATATATTTTTCTCGGGGATGGAATGAGATGGACTGAATAGAAATGTCAGTTATTAATTAGAATTAAGCTTCACTTCCCTTTTATTTGTAGAGGGAAGCATAAAGGTAATAGTATGTAGAAAAACGAATAGTGATAACCACATGCTTTTGTTGCACGTTTTTGCACAATAACCATACTTGGTTAGCTAATGAGATCTCTAGAGGTTAGAAAACTAGGGGGGTTTTAAAGTTTCTGTGGAAGGCATTCATTTTATGAGCAGATTAGTAAGATGGTTGTTTTAAAGATTTCTTCCTTCCGCCTTGCTCTAAGTTGGCTAAAAAGAAGTTTAAAATCGTTCTAATTTCATATTAGTTTTTTGTTACTGTCGTATTGTTTGCCCAACTTTGGTTTACATCCAGATAGAACTGAGCCCTTAATCATGAAAGAAGCTGATTATAATAGCTTCTATTTCATTTCTTTGTAGTAACGCCCTTGTCTTCCAAAATATAAACGTATAACAATCTTGTGACAAACTCAAAGTCAATATACATTTCGAAAAAAAAAAAGGTTGAAACTTATTATACCACACGTTTCACAAAAATACTTAAAAGTTTTAAATCTTCAAAAACAACGTTTTAGAGTTTCCCATTTGGGTTGTGTTTATTATGGTTTTTTTGACGAAGAAAATTTTTTGCAATTAAACTTTTTCCTTTTTTGGTTTCTTTTTTTCTTTCTTTTTTTCCTGGTTTTGTGTCTCAAAATATACAACTGCAAAAATTAATAGCTTCCAAATAAACAAATTCACATAGAGAAAGCAATACTAAATGGAGGAAACAAATTGGCTAAACTATGGTGGGTATATATATATTCTGTGATTTCTAAACTCTCCTATTCCCCAATTTTTTTTCGATTTTTCTAAGTCAATTTTTTCCTCCAACTTTACTCTCTTTTCTATCTACCAAAAATGTTGTTGCTTAGAAAAATACTTATCCCACTTTTCTTCATCATCAACTCAGTTTTCACTTTAGAAATCACAGAGAATACTGTTGATAGAGGTACTATCAGTTTAAATGTTGGTGATGTCACCATCAAACCAGGTGCCTACTGGGCAATCATCAACAACGCCGTGTCTGCATTTGTTGGAAAATTAGATGTTCAACAAGGTGCCGGTCTTTACATTGCTCTGACGTCTCCTTTAATCGCTTTACAAGTTACATTGACGTCTCTTCTCAACACTATCAACAACGACGGTATTATTGTTTTCGACTCCCGTGCTTCATTAACTGCCGCTACTTACAACTTAGTTGGTTTATCGTTTACCAATACCGGGAGTATGTTTCTTGCCGGGTCTGGTATTTTGCCAAGTACGATGGCACTTACTGCTGCATCATGGAAGAATTCAGGGTTGATTGTTTTCTCCCAAAACCAGAGAAATTCAGGGAATGTTGAATTAGGTGCTGCACTTGGTACCATTACCAACGATGGTCAAATCTGTCTTGTGAATGAAGTTTATGCACAAAAAACCAGAATCAACGGTAATGGTTGTATCACCGCTACTCAAGATTCCACAATCTACATCTCCAACTCCATCTTATCCATTGCCAACACCCAAAGTTTCTACTTGGCAGACAACCATTCCTCGATTGTCGCACAGGCTGTGTCTGGTACCCAAATATTCAACGTTTATGGTTTTGGTAATGGTAACAAGATCGGTATGACTTTACCCCTTTTAGGCTATGCCTTTCCTTCATTACCTGCAGTCGACTATAAACCAGCAACGGGTACCTTAACATTACGAAACCTATTAGTTACTCAACAATTCAACATTGGTCCAGGATACGATCCAGCATTGTTCAAAATTGTAACTGATGACGGTGCAGGTATCCCATCCACTGTGTTAGGAAGTGTTCAATATAATGGTCCGGTTCCTGCTCGTGCTTTGCCTGCTGCTTGTCAAATCGAATGTCGTCAAATCCCGGATTCTCCAGGTACAAAACCGACCGAGTACACGACCGTGCTCACGACGACAAATTCAAAGGGTAGTGCGGAAACTCATACTGGTGTTGTTGATGTTACAACTGATTCTGATGGATCATGGTATTCTACAACTACTACATTGACCACGGGGTCTACGTTTTATACTACTACTTGGACTACTACTGATAAAGATGGTAAGCTGACTACGCAATCTGGTGTTGTTACTGGATTGGGTGCATCAACAAGAACAGTTACGACATTCCCAGGACCAACATCTTATACAACTACATGGACAACCACAGATGCTAACGGTAAACCAACTACTCAATCAGGTATCGTTACCGGTTTAGGAACGTCTAGCAGAACAATCACCACTTTCCCAGGACCAACATCTTACACTACAACATGGACTACAACTGATTCGAATGGAAAACCAACTACCCAATCAGGTGTTGTTACTGGCTTAGGAACATCCAGTACAACTGTTACGACCTTCCCAGGACCAACTTCATACACCACTACTTGGACAACCACAGATGCTAATGGAAAACCAACTACCCAATCAGGTGTTGTTACTGGCTTAGGAACATCCAGTACAACTGTTACGACCTTCCCAGGACCAACTTCATACACCACTACTTGGACAACCACAGATGCTAATGGAAAACCAACTACCCAATCAGGTGTTGTTACTGGCTTAGGAACATCCAGTACAACTGTTACGACCTTCCCAGGACCAAC
>JAKTXQ010000105.1:11375-28536 GCA_030582995.1 Candida maltosa
CTTGGGTGATGGAGATATTGTTTTTAAAGATATTGATTTCAAATATCCATCTCGACCAGATTCAGTAATTTTCAACGGGTTGAATCTTGACATTAAACAAGGTGAAAATGTTTGTTTTGTTGGTCCTTCCGGTAGTGGTAAATCCACCGTTAGTCAGTTACTTTTAAGATTTTATGATCCAGAACGTGGAGAAATCTCAATTGGAGGTAATAAGATCTCTGATCTTAATTTAAACCATTACCGTACCCAATTAGGTTACGTGCAACAAGAACCTTTATTGTTTAGTGGTACCATTAAAGAGAATGTATTATTTGGAAAAGAAGATGCTAGTGAAGAAGAGATTAACCGGGCATTAACATTGAGTTATGCATACAGATTCATTGAGAATTTACCAGATGGAATAGAAACAAAAGTTGGAGCATCAACATCCACTCAATTAAGTGGTGGTCAGAAACAACGTGTATCATTAGCAAGAACATTAATTCGTGATCCAAAAATCTTAATTTTAGATGAAGCTACATCTGCATTAGATTCTGTGAGTGAGGAAATTGTCATGAAGAACTTAATCGCTTTGAATAAAGAAAAGGGAGTCACATTGATTTCTATCGCTCATAGATTATCTACAATTAAAAACAGTGATCGAGTGATTGTCTTGAACCAATATGGTGAGATTGTTGAAGATGGAGATTTCAATGAGTTACACAATAATCCAAACAGTGAGTTTAATAAACTACTTAAAAGTCATAGTTTAGAATAGAGAAAGATAAAACAAAAAATTGGATGTAAATAGTAACAAAATCAAAAAAAAAAAAAATAAAATATCACAAGCAAATTTTTGAAAAAGTCAAGAAAATAAATTATTTTCTGTACCTTTTTTATTTGTACAGTAACAAGAAAAAGGCAAAAACCCATCCAGAGGGTTTCAAAGAATATTTTTTTAGTTTTACTCTTCGTTGATTTTTTTTCTTCGGGATTGTGGGGTATAACCTACTTTTCTGAATGACATATAAAATGATATTTGATATATTTTAGTAATGAATCCCATTTACAAAAAAAAAAAAAAGCAATGGTTATTTCAAGTGGATGGAAAAATATGGAAAAATATTTTTTAGCAAAGTTTATTAAAATAGCGGCCATCGGAAGATATGGGAGTTAATTACGTAAACTCCGGTCATTTGATTGGTACGTATGTAAACTCCGGTCGCTTGATCGATATGTACTGTACGTAATAATATTATTTTATCCGTGTGCTTTAAAACTATGAAATATTTCAATGCATGTATCTCAACTTATCCTAAATAAGGCAAAAAGCACAAGAAGAAGAAAAAAAAAAAGCAAAAGCCAAAAAAAAAACAAAACCGTAATTCAAGAAAAATAGACAATGGTGCTAAATCCTATATAAATAAATATGATTGTCATTTCTAACCATTCCTTAAGTCCTTCTTTTTTTTTTCTTCTTCTTCTTCAACAAACCCCCTTTTCTTCCTTTTTAACTAATATCTATTCCGAAATTTAACTTTCCTCCCCATATACATATATTATTTTATCTATTCGACCCCCTTTGCCCCCCACCGTTCAAACCGGCGGCTAATACACTAGATATTTTTCCATCATCATGTCATTTTACAAAAAAGTAACTCAAAATTTACTCCCAAATGCAGTCCATCACCACCATCATCGTCAAAATTCATCCACTTCAACCGATAATGAAGATGATTTAGCATCGGTTCGGAGTAGATCAACATACCAGTCTTTATCCGGAAGACTTAATTATGATGATGAAGAGTCTGACGATGAAGATGATCTTGCCAAATTAGAAGATGGGAACTTCTTCACGGGTTTATTAAACACAACTACGGTATGTTCCGGGTTGGGTACCTTGAATAATTTGAAAAAACAATATTTAGATGAGTTTATTAAAAAAAGCGGACTACACCAATTAAGACCACAAAATAGTCAATCTCACCATCATCATCATAGCAATAGTCAGACTAGTGGACAGCTGCTGGATACGAAAGATCCAATTAATCGAATTCAAGAATTGAACCTTTATGATTCAAGCGAAGAAACTTCTGAAACTGAATCAGACGATGAGTATTTTGAAAATGAATCAAATGAAAAACCAGAAGAAACAGAAGAAGAAGTGATTGCTGATGATTTGGAACCTACGAAAACAACAGCAACAACTACTTCCACAGCTACTTCCACAGCTACTCCAACGTCTACACTTGCTGAGGAAACAACTACTTCGGTTGCAGCGGTTAAGATTCCAGAAGAGCACTTGAAAGACCTCAATCCATTGCAAAGATCAGTTGTCTCTAATTTAGATCCACATTCTATCAAAGAAGGTATTTTGATCAAAGTTAAAACTTTCCCCGATAACAATAACCAAATCGACAATGAATCACAAATTCTTCAACAAAAAATCCATTTGCGATTGAAAATTGCTGACAAGTTACAAAGAGTGTTTGATTTGTCTGATGACGATCAATTTATTGGTAATTATAGTGCCTGGCTCATTAAAGATGTCTTATTGCAAGGTCATTTATACCTCACCAAAGATGCCCTTTTATATTTCGCTTTCCTTCCGAAAAGATTTTCTTTTTTACACGCATCGGAAGTTTTGGAAACTGATGACTCGTCAAATATCGTCCATAAAGGTACGCTTGGATTCAAAAGCGGTAAATATACCGAAGCAATCATCAATGCTGTAACCACTCACAGATATTGGGCCGTATTGCGTTCCGAAACTTTGAGTATTTATTCTTCATCAACTGATTTATATTTCCCAGAATTGGTGATTGATATCAAGAATTGTTTATATGCTGAAATCATCGATAAAGAAAAAGCCGGCAGAGAAGCATTATCCCCGGTTAACCGTGGGGCGTTCAGTCCGAATGGCGGCAGTTCCGGTGCTTCCACTCCAAGATCAAGTACTTTAGAAGATACGGCATCTGAATTGAATAGCATGTTATCTGGAGATACGTTTACCCCAACGGAAGATAATGTGGAAAGTGGATCTAGTGACGTTTGGTTCAAATTGGTTACCAAGAAGAAAACTTATAAATTCCATTGTGATAGTTCCTTTTCCGCTAGACAATGGTGTAATAATATCACGAAATTGATTTTCCAACATAATAATGCCAATGCCAATAGTGAAGTGTTGATCAAAATCCCAATAAGTAATGTGTTAGAATACAACAAAAGAACTTTGTTTAGTGAAGAAGAAGATGATGATATTGATGATAGCAGAAATGATATACCATTGAACTTGTCAATTAAATATTTGAGTACGACCAACTCCATTAACGATGAAGATAGAAAGAGAGACAAGGTGAAGAAGAAAGTGAAGGGTGGAGAACCCATTATGGAAGAAGTTCACTTTTTGTTCCCAAAAAATGGGGTTGAGTTTTTTGATGCTTTTGATAAAGTTATGAACTCACTGGATAAGTCCGATACTGCGTCACAAGTATCACGTAAAGCTTCTATTGCATCTCAAAAAACCATGTCAACATTAGTACCGTCAAATAATAGCTTGGTGCAAACAGTTCTCGAGTTTAATAAAGCTGATACAGATTATGATGATTCATCAACGTTGAAAAAATTGGGTAAAACGATCACTAGCCCAGCAAATATTTTCAGACCCCTGCTGCCATTTTCACTGAAGGATAAAGGTGGAATTGATTCAATTACATCGAGAGATAGTTTTGAAAACGAGTCTCATCTCCAATTACCAAGAGCTTTATCTGAAAAAGGTTTAAAAAGTTTGGAAATTTCGTTTGTCACAA
Source organism: Candida maltosa (assembly GCA_030582995.1). Classification (NCBI taxonomy): domain Eukaryota; kingdom Fungi; phylum Ascomycota; class Pichiomycetes; order Serinales; family Debaryomycetaceae; genus Candida; species Candida maltosa. Next base: position 15,164 of record JAKTXQ010000105.1, read on the forward strand.
GTCTTAAGAAAATGGAAGAAGCTGCAACAAGATATGATAAACCACACTTCTTACCAACTGATTTGCCATTGCCTACAAAATTAGGTGAACCAACTTCTGAAAAAAAGGATAACAAGAAAAAATCCATTCTGAAAAGTATTAAAGCGTTGTATAATGTTGGATCTCGTTGGTCAGCTTCCCCAGCTCATTATGTAAAAGATGATAAATATTTTGTTGAAAAGGAAGAAGAACGGGAAGAATCACAACGGAATTTTCAAGAACATTTTTCAACTAATTCTAAATTATTAGCCTCCTATTATGGTCATCTTATTAAAACTTTCCCCGTGTATGGTAAATTTTATGTTTCTGATTCGGAAGTTTGTTTTAGAAGTTTATTACCTGGTGTTTCCACCAAGATGGTGTTGCCATTATTGGATATCCAAGAAGTTAATACTTCCACGGGTCTGAAATTAACATATCATGGATTAAGTTTGGTGCTTCGTGGTGCCGAAGCATTGGCGGTTGAATTTGGATCTTCTAAAGCAAGAGATGATTTCCAAGAAACGGTTCTTGGTCAATTGGAAATGCTTCATGCAAATGAAAATTTCAGACCACAACCACATGAATGGGGAAGTAATTACGATATTGAATTATCCAAAACTAGAATGGAATACACCGATTCAGAAAGAAGAGAATTAGTACTGGTAGATAAAGGATCAACTGATGTATTATTAGCCGAACAAAGAATTGAATTAGCCAGAGTAAGAATGTTTGAAGATAGATTAATGACTGCTTCCGGGTTGGATGTCCCGATTATTTTGGAAGACTCACCATTTTTTAAAACGGAAATGAGACCGTCTACTTCCTACAACATCACGTTATTGACAATTGGATCACGAGGAGACGTGCAGCCATATATTGCTTTAGGTAAAGGATTAATCAGAGAGGGACATAAAGTTACTATTGCCACTCATGAAGAATTTGGTGATTGGATTAAGAAGAATGGTTTGAATTTCAAAGAAATTGCTGGTAATCCAGCTGAATTGATGTCATTTATGGTTACCCATAGTACCATGTCAGTTGGGTTTTTAAAAGATGCTCAACAAAGATTCAAATCATGGATTGCAAAATTATTAACTACTAGTTGGGCAGCATGTCAAGGTTCGGATATTTTAATTGAAAGTCCATCGGCAATGAGTGGTATTCATATTGCTGAAGCGTTGGGAATTCCATATTTCAGAGCCTTCACTATGCCATGGACTAGAACCAGAGCATACCCACATGCATTTTTTGTACCAGACCAGAAAAAGGGTGGTTCCTATAATTATTTAACCCATGTGTTGTTTGAAAATATTTTCTGGAAAGGGATTTCTGGACAAGTGAATAAATGGAGGGTTGAAGAGTTGGATTTACCAAAGACCAATTTGTACAGATTACAACAAACCAGAGTACCATTTTTGTATAATGTTTCACCAACGGTGTTACCTCCAGCAGTTGATTTCCCTGATTGGATTCAAGTTACGGGGTATTGGTTTTTGGATGAAGGATCAGGTGATTATAAGCCACCAGCAGAGTTGGTTAAATTTATGAATGATGCTGCTTATGATGGTAAGAAAATCGTGTACATTGGATTTGGGTCCATTGTTGTCAAAGATGCCAAGTCATTAACTAAAGCGGTGGTGGAAGCAGTTAAACGCGCTGATGTTCGATGTATTTTGAACAAAGGTTGGTCTGATAGATTAGACAAAAAGGATCAAAATGAGGTTGAAGTTGAATTGCCTCCAGAAATTTACAATTCAGGTGCTATCCCACACGATTGGTTATTCCCACGAATCGATGCCGCGGTTCATCACGGAGGTTCAGGAACCACTGGTGCTACATTAAGAGCTGGTACTCCAAGTATTATTAAACCATTTTTCGGTGATCAATTTTTCTATGCTACCAGAGTGGAAGATTTAGGTGCCGGGCTAGCCTTACGAAAATTGACAGCAAAAACATTAGGTAATGCGTTAGTCACAGTGACGGAAGATTTAAAGATTATAGAAAAGGCTAAACGAGTTAGTGAGAAAATCAAACATGAACATGGTGTTTTGAGTGCAATTGAAGCCATTTATTCCGAGTTGGAATACTCAAGAAATTTGATATTGGTGAAAGATCTTCATAACCAAAATTATAGACGCCATCATCATGCAGTGTCTGGGGTTCAAACTCCAGCGTATGATTCTGATTCCGATGATGATGATGATACCGAAGATGACTATACTGAAGAGGAAGAAGAAGATGAAAAAGAAGATGATCGTGATGATGGGACTGAAAAGAGTGTATGATTTTGTGTTCCAATTATGTATGTATGTTTGTACTATTATGAAATTTTTTATTCACTACTATGAAAAACAAATAAAACAACTGTACAAATCCTTCTGTTGCTAAATTTTTTGCAACATATTTGATGGAAAACGCATGACCATACTCCTTTTTTTTAAAATTTTCAATCCCACTTACAGTTATCCGTCAAAAGTATTCTCCTTTTTTCTAGTGCGAACAATAATAAAAAGGGGCAATACTTTTAGCGAAAGACTGTATAAACAAAAATAACACACACTAAAAAATGGAATCTTTGCACAATAAAAAAAAAACAGAATTTGGACAACACAATTTGCTTTAATAGAAAAGAAACACTTTCGACTACTTTTTTGTTTTATCAAGTGATTCCACCCGTTGAACATGTCGTTGCTGAAATTGTTAATCTTACCACTGGAAGTTTTAGAAGCTATTTTCAATTTCATTGAACCAAAGTTTCTTCGAGTTATTCAAGATATCCCTCAAATTAGACCATATGTTCCAAAAGAGCTTTTTAATAAAGTTGTCGATGATATCAAGAGAGGTAGTAACAGCAAAAAGTTTATAGTTATAAAAGATACAACATAGAAATGTGCTTGCAAAATAATATACATACGTAAAAAGGGTGCCAAATTTACAGTCGTGCATAGTTGGTTCAAATTCTTAGTCGTACTGTCTTGGAACGGATTAAGCCACAATAAATTTATACCCAATAAATCCGGCTTACTAATTAATTTATTGTTCGCTTTATTGATTGCAAAATAAAAGTTAAACTGATACTACTTGGAGGAACAAGAAATTGTGCTGCCAGATATTCCCCGCCACATATGTGCAGCTGAGAAAAAGGAGAAAGGCTTACTAATCAAAATGAGTTATGCCCCCATTCAGAGTAAAGCTATAAATATTCTACCAATTTCACTTTTGAACTTGGTTTAATTATTCATGACCAACCATTGAACACATGACAATTCCATACGACGTCAAACCATCTGATAAAATCGAAGGTGCCCCGGAAGTTTCATACTATACCCCACAACAACCGGTTGCTGCTGGTACTTTTCACCCTCAATCTCCAAATGAAATACCACCAAAAATATTTCAACCATTGAAAATTGGTAACGTAACCTTACAGAATAGAATTGGTGTATCTCCAATGTGTCAATATTCAGCTGGGTACGACGGTGTCGTGACTCCATACCATTTGATTCATTACGGGTCAATTTTCAATCGTGGTCCAGGAATAACTATCATTGAATGTGCTGGTATTGTCCTGGAAGGAAGAACTTCTCCTGAAGATTTGGGTATTTGGAATGATGAACAAGCTTGGAAGTTGAAAGAAATTGTCGACTATGCCCATGCTCAAAAGCAATTAGCGGCTATTCAAATAGGACATGGTGGAAGAAAGGCATCTACCCAACCATTGTATTTACACTTGGAACAAACTGCTGATGAATCGGTGGGTGGGTTCCCGAAAGATATTGTGGCTCCATCGGCATTGATCTATAGACCCAATGGAAATATACCAACTCCAAATGAGTTAACTAAAAGTCAAATCAAGAAATTAGTCAGTGATTTTGGAGATGCGGCAAGAAGGGCAGTTGAAATTAGTGGGTTTGATGCGGTTGAAATCCATGCTGCTCATGGGTACTTGATTAATGAATTTTTTAGTCCAATTTCCAACAAGCGAACAGATGAGTATGGTGGTAGTTCTGAGAATAGAACGAGGTTTTTCAAAGAAATTGTTGACGATATCAAATCCAAAATTCCTAGTGGGACTCCAATCTTTGTTAGAATTTCTGCTGTTGAAAATAGTCCAGATCCGGAATCATGGTCAATTGAAGATTCACAAAAATTGGCAGACATTTTTGTTGAAAAGGGTATTTCTTTAGTTGATGTTTCATCTGGTGGTAATGATTATCGACAACCTCCAAGATCAAGTATCAGTAAGACCAAAAGAGAACCAATCCATGTACCATTAGCACGTGCAATCAAGCAACATGTTGGTGATAAGTTGTTAGTTGCTACTGTTGGTAATCTTGATCAAGATCCAGAATTGGACAACAAGTACTTGGAATTTGGTGACTTTGATCTAGTGTTGATTGGTAGAGGTTTTTTGAAAAACCCTGGTTTAGTTTGGGAGTTTGCAGACAAGCTTGGTGTTAGACTTCACCAAGCTTTACAGTTAGGATGGGGATTTTGGCCAAATAGACAGCAAATTATCGATTTGATTGAAAGAAGTTCAAAAGCTTAGAGTCTAGAAGTGATTTATATGTATTGAAATCGTTGTTTATTCTTTTTTTATTGTTAGCGTATACTATTAATAATTGAACTAATATTATTTCTACATTTATTCAATAAAATTAGAAAATATTAGTACCATCTTAATCAGAAAGTTGAAAATAATACAACTGCACCTTTTCCAAAACAAAAACTAGTAAATTGATGGAAATTGATGGACCTTGTTGACCCCCTTTTACCTCTGACCTTCGTGTCCTGCATATAATATTATATTAAAAAAATTCAAAAGTGCGAATACAGTTTTTTTTTAATATGGAGAATATTTTTTTATTAGTAAAAACCATAATAGGTATATTTATTTTAAAGGATATAAGTAAAAATAAAAAAATATTGGTACCTTCTTAATCAGAAAGTTGAGAATAACACAATCTCACCTTTTTTTAGTCAAAAAGTAAGTAATTGATGGAAATTGATAGACCTTGTTGGACCCATTTCCTCTGACCTTCGTGTACTGCATATAAGATTTTCAAAAGTGCGAATACATTTTATTTTTTTTTTTTGCTGAAAATCTATTCTCAAAGGCTTTATTAAGGAAAATTAGAGTCTGGACTATTATTCATAGTAATATATTTTATTTTTTGAAAAAAACCCATCGATGTTATTAGATATATGTATATTCTAAATTAATGAATTTTAAATTTTAAAAAATATTAAGAAGTTATTTTGGTGTGTTCTGGTGATGGCTATTACCTACTGATATTCGTGCTTATGTAATGTCACGTGACGTGTTCAATTTTTGTATGTACAAATTATGGATAAATTATTTTAATTTAGAATCAAGTACTAGATGTCTTATTGGTACCATTAGTATTGTAACACTTCATACACTCTATTTTTACAGTTAAATTTATAAAATCAATTTGTTTAGTGTATTTTGATGGAGGGTATAAACTGCTGATATTCGTGCTTACATAATATCACGTGTTAATTACAGTACTATTTTTCTTTTAACTATGGGCAAATATTATTTTCATACATGGTTAACCAGAGTAGGTTTTATTAATATGGTTAGTATTGTTAGATATCAGTGATATTAGTTTTACAGTTAAATTTATAAAATTACTTTGTTTAATGTGTTTTGATGGAGGGTATTACCTGCTGATATTCGAGCTTACATAATCTCGTTTTTATGTTTATCACGTGACTATATATGATGAAAAATTAATTCATGGAATACCATTACAATACGAATAATATTAGTACCAATCGTATTGTATGAGTGTTCTTACGTCATATCTACAATTAAACATTTAAAGTTGGTTCATTTAATGTGTTTTGATGGAGGGTATTACCTACCGATATTCGTGCTTACGTAAGCATTTTGAGCGAGAGATTTTTTTTTTTTTTCCTTTTGTACTTTGTATTTTAGTTAGGCAGTTGCAAACACATATATATAAAAATAAAAAACGTACACAATAATTATAATAAACTAATAAAAAAAAAACTTCATCCTCCATTGACACACTTACCATGATGAAGGTCCAAAAGCTTCACCTTCATTCAAGATATGTCTAATATTGGTAGACACCTGGGAATCAAGAGTGGTGTTGATCACATCATTACCCCACCATGAAGGGAAGTTTGCATTGGTCAAACCCAAGCACAAAAAGATAAGCAACGAAGACCAAGCCAACCCAATATCCAACCCTGCAGACAACGAGTAATTGTACTTCGACCACCAATGGAACCACTTCTTTTTCACCCACCAACCAAAGAACAAACCAACAGCACAGTAGGATGTGTAATTATATGGAGTTGCTGGTGGAATATAACCAGTACCACTAAAGAACACCGGGAAGTGTAAGTGTCTGATTGGGGAGTTTGGCCACTTCTTCAAGATCAACCAACTAATAATAGGAGTCACCGCACCGACGATGAAAAAGAACAACAATCCATAATAAATTTGTCCCTTCGAAAATTGACGTTCTGGCCCGATAACACCCCAGATAATTGAAGCATTGAAAAACACCTTCCCATTAGGACAGGTATAGTGGTTCTTCTGGTCAGGTTCGCACAAACCTTCGATGGATCCGTACGCCCACTGTAAAACTGCAATTTGTACCAAAGAACCCCAAATCGTCGCTGCTAGTTGACAAAAAAATAAAAGTCGAGGTGCTATCTTCATGTAATGCCCTAACTTCATATCCTGTGCGTACGTCAACGCTTGTATGTTTGAAATATAGCAATAGGTCTTGAACTGCATCATACTGAGGGGATTTCCTTTAGCGTGGGGCAAGTAACCCACGACAAATTCTGAAATCACGTTCAAACCAACTTGGATGTTTGTTTTCGCGTAAATAACGGTGACTGGAAGTAAGAACACGATACCAATGAGGAGAGCAAGGACCAATGACCATACAGGCATTTCAGTTGGCCAGGCACGGACAGTAGCAACGGCCATTCCAAAGAAAATCAAAAATATAACGAGAAACCACCATTCTGGAGCTTTTTTATAGTTTTTCATTAACCTGTTGTGTACATCTGGTTTGTCCGTCTGACGGAATTGATTAACAAGGTCTTTCCCATGGAAACAGATGGTGTGGGTGAGAGTTGCCAAAATTGACGCAAACGACAAACCATAGGAAATAGCAAATGTGGTGGACAAGAACAATGGAGAGTACTTTTTGTATTCGGCTTCGTTGAATGACAAAGTGGTAGTGTTTACAATACGTGACACGTTGTATGATTGCTGGAACCTGTCGTATGAACCAGATGAGGATATGGGCAAGTACTGTGCGTACCACACATTGGAGTAGTGGATTGCCGGAACCACGATCCAGAAAATGACCACGATCGACGCGAAAATCGTCGCAATCGCGCTGGCCGGTGGAATTAACGGGGATCCGATGTAACCAGCTATTTGGTTCCAGTCCAAAGCAATGTTGTTTGGGATCATCCCGAGACCAGAAGAACTACCGAATACTTGATTGATGATAACATTGTCAGGCTTGATCCACGTGATCCAGGAAAAATAAGACAACGCCTGAAAAATGTAGCCGGGGAACCAGTACCACACAAAAGACGCCACAAAAACAACACCAAAAAAAGCTAGACGTGAAATCTTCCACCCGTTAGCCCTGTGGTTCTCATTAATATGAAGGTTTGAAAGGAACACGGTCGTGACTAAATTGGACGGCCATATAGCTGACGGAGCATCGACGACAAACCTTCTCATCAAACCCGCATACGCAAAACCAATACACTGTGTACTCCAAATAAGAAGCAAATCGTATCCCCAGCCAAAATGCTGGTTGTAGAACTTGTTCTGCACAAGCAAAACGTCAGTGGCATAGGCGGCACCCGTCCCGAACGACACGTTGGCCATAATGGTGATGATCGTGTGCTCCTTGATGTTGAATGGACCCGGGTTCAAGGGAACGCCAAATATCTTCCAGTTGGGAACACACCACGCCCAGAACCTGCCCAACGGCCACGCCAAGATGGAGGTGACAAACGTGGTGATCGCAAACGAAGGACTGTGGAAACTGAAAAGCAAATTCATACCACAACCAACGGTGGTCAATATCATACCAAGAACCCACATTCTGATGGTGTTTTGAGGCAAGGTGGGATCATCCGTCGATGGTACCGCAGCTCTGACTTCGGGATAAGGTGAATCATCTTCAACATGAACGGCAGCATATTCATCTTCAAGGATATCCTTCACTAAGTTGGATGTGACAGGATCAAATTCTTGCGACTTGGAAACCAGCCTTGTACCTTTTTTTTTCTTTTCGCAGCAGGCGACAAAAATTTTCATGCAAGTGCGCTAAAATTATTTGTAAGAACGTCTAGAAAAAAAATTCAAACCAAATTGGTCATAACTATTTGCGATATTCTTTGCTTACGTGGACAAAAAAAATCCGTACCATGTAAGCAAAGAATATCGCACTATGCAGTGAAAAAAATTTGGCATAAAAAAAAGCTGGTCATGTAGTACTAATCAATACTGATCTGGAAGTATGAATAATTTTATCTACTATAGTATGAAATTTTGTAAGGGGTTGATATGAATCATATGGGGTCACTTGTTATGAATTTTTGTTGCGCACATTTTTGTCCCCCAAATTGTGAATAATTTTCTACAAACAATGCGAATAAGTATGACACAGTGTTATCATAATTTTTGTCGATTGTTACAAAAAAACAGAATTTGGACAACACAATTTGCTTTGATAGAAAAGAAACACTTCCAACCACTTTTTGTTTTATCAATTGATTCCACCCTTTGATCATGTCGTTGCTAAAATTGTTAATCTTACCACTGGAGATTTTAGATGCTATTTTCATTTTCATTGAACCAAAGTTTCTTAAACTTATTCAAGATATCCCACAAATTCGACCATATGTTTTACGAGCACTATATTCAGATGTTACATTAAAGTGCTATGACTATCAAGATTCACGTATATTTCCTATAAACCGTCAATTTATTGTTGGTGCTCAATTCCGAGATCTAAGAGAACCATTTTCTGGGGTATTGACGTTAGATGAATTGCGGGTAATCATTGAAGAGAATGACTTACCTCCACCTAGAAAAATACATTTCAATGATCCCATGGATTTAGTGGAAGCTCATACTTCACTGCCAGATCTTTTGAATGATTGTGAAATCGGACTTTCGTTTAATTATTATAGATCTGATCGAATAAGGTATGATACGCTTTTAAAGCAACTCAAGGAATATCCTTACAATGTTACTAGACTTGATGCGTATCCATTTACGGATGAATCCGAACACGGGTCAAATGAAAAATGGTTCAATAGCGTGAGATCATTGAACCTTAATCATGTCAAGTCATGGAAGGAAATATTTAGTCAGGTGAATTTTGATAATTTAGTAGATCTTAAATTTCGTATGAATATGGACGAAGATTTTCATGTCGAAGATTTTGACGTTGATGATTTTGAGTTGCTTCCTCCGGGATTGAAAAAATTGGACTGCGACATGTATAATTTGATATACCATGATCATCTTTGTCAAATAAGATTTCCAGTTGGTTTAACTGAGCTAAGCTTGTCGATTTTGTGTTTTAAAAATGGAGACCAACAACAAGGATACGATTCTCCTGACCTCGATCTTAGCTATTTGGAGAATTTGAAAATATTGAAGTATTCTTTAGAGACCAGTAGTATTGATTACCCCCAAAACCTTTTGGAGTTACATGCAAGTAATATCCTGGTACCACTCGGTGAGTTGTATTATTGCTGTCCTGACTTGGTGAAATTGGAATGTGGTGGCTTTTCGGATATTACTGGCGATTTCCCTAACTAAATTACTGATTTGACTATTGGAATTCGCGGATTCACTGACTTATATGAATATTGGAAAAATACTACTAAGGAGGAGGATGATTCGAAAAGACGGAAGCTAGATGATAGCTCACCTTTTCTTTGGAAGATTCTATCTCAATTGCACCATTTAACAGTTTCTGACGACTACGGAGTTCCTGACCAGTTTACCATTTTTCCAAAAGAATCGGATGGATATGATTTCCGTAAAATGAAAACATTTAAAATGTTCTCTGAAGATTACTTGAGTATTGGTGATATACCATCGTCATTAACGTCCTTACGTGTTACTCGGGCACAAGATTTGGATTTTTCAAGGTTTAAGTATTTCGATAACCTAGAGGATGTTTGCTTCAGTAAAATAAATGGAATTTCAAAGTTCAAGTGTAAATTTGGTCCTTCGTTGAAGTATTTGGAAGTGAGTTTGTCAAAGATAAAAGCAATCAACATTATCGCACCAAAACTTGAATGTCTAATCGCCACTTGCACTTCATTGTCAACTATAAACCAATCGACTTTCAAAGTACCAAAAAGTTTAATTGAGTTGGATATTTCAGCGAATCGTATTCGGAAAATTGATGATTCCTTCAGGTTTCCTGATAATTTACAGGTCTTGGATATCTCCGGTAATGAATTATCAAAGTTAGGAAATCTTCCACAAAACTTGAAAAGATTGCGATGTGGAAACAATAAATTTGGTCCATACACTGCATCGTTTGATTTTTCTAAGTGCAAATCGTTAACGCATTTGGATTTGGGTTCCCACAACTGTGAAAGCAGTAAATTATCGCTTCATATCTTTCCGAAGTCTTTGGTTTATCTTAATTTGTCAGGTATAAAGTTTCTTGAAATTGAAGGAAAATTTACTGACTTTGAAAATTTAGAAACACTTGCTTTAGAAAAAACCGTTCTTCGCAAATATTTAGAACAAACTGATAAAGATATCGAAGAAGGTAAAGAAGAACATTACTTTGGTTGGAGAATGAGATATTTGTATAATCTTGAGTCATTGGTTCCAAAAGAGCTTTTTAATAAAGTTGTCGATGATATTAAGAGAGGTAACAACAGCAAAAAGTTTATAGTTATAAAAGATAGAACGTAGAAATTTGCTTGCTAAATAATATACATACATAAAGCGGGTGCCAAATTTACAGTCGTGCATAGATGGTTCATACTGTAATATTATTATTATTTTTTTTTTTTTTTTGGTAAATGTGCTTTTCCAATTTCACGAAATATTGCGTAATCCTCGTATTGAGTCATTTTTTTTTTCTTACAAAAACTAATGGTTTGCATTGGGGGGGATTTTTTTTTCCTGATTTTTTTTAGTAAATTCAACTTCAATTGTTTTGAAAGTTTCCGGATATCTAGAAGAAGCCATAGTTTAATCAGGATAAAGCCCTTTTGATGGATTGTTCGGAGTTGGACCCAAAAAGTGTGGAACTTTGAAGCATGTAAAGTATTTTATTTTATTTTATTTAAACAGAGTCAGAATGAGAGCGTGCCTGTATATAGAGTAAAATGGAAAAAAAATAATAATAATATTTTTCCACTATGGAGATTGATTGTTTCTTTTTCTTTTGCGATAAATCAATAAATACCAAAAAGATCCACAATTTTTTTTTTTTCGTTCTTTTTGTCTATGTGACAATTTTAACTTAACAAAGAGAAAGTTTTTCACTTGATAATCACATTTTTTTTTCTCTTCTTAAACCCCCCCTTCAAATAGAGAGAAGAAGAGATAAATCTACATCTACATACAGCATACACATTTATATTCACTAATGACATTCAAAGATGTTACCGAAGAGCAATGTCGAACCAATCCATTTGCAAAGTTAGTTCCTGATCAAAAAATAGTTGAAATCCCAGAATACACCCTTGAATGTGGTGAAACCTTATTTAATTTCCCCGTCGCCTACAAAATATGGGGCAAATTGAACGACAAAGGTGATAACGTATTGGTGATTTGTCATGCATTGAGTGGATCTGCAGATGTCGCAGACTGGTGGTCCGAATTGTTGGGTCCTGGAAGAGCGTTTGATCCAGAAGTATCTTTCATTATTTGCATAAATTTCCTTGGCTCGCCGTATGGAAGTTGTTCACCGGTCTCGATAAATAAAAAAACGGGTGAACCATATGGTCCATCGTTCCCGTTGGCTACCTTTAAGGATGATGTCGGCATTCAGAAAATGGTTCTTGACGATATGAATGTTAGTTCCGTGGAATGTGTGATTGGTGGGTCCATGGGAGGAATGCTTGCATTGGAATTCATCAGCATGTTTAATAATACAGGATATATTAAGAAGGGCGTGGTTCTAGCTACTGCCGCTAGAACATCAGCATGGTGTATTTCATGGAATATAACGCAAAGAGAATGTATTTTCAATGATCCGTTTTTTGAAGATGGATTATACTATCAAACTAGCAATAAGCCAGATGGAGGATTAAGTGCCGCTAGAATGGCTGCATTGTTGACGTATCGTTCGCGAGATTCTTTTGAAACAAGATTTGGAGGACTGAATGGTGCTCATCGAGTCGATAATAAGCATTCTGCTCATTCATATCTTCAATATAATGGGAAGAAATTCATCAATAGATTTGATGCCAATTGTTATATATCAATCAGTCGAAAATTGGATACTAATGATTTGTCACGTGGTAGAAGTGTTGTTACCGAGGATGGAGATCCATTAGTTGATGTTTTGAAAAGTATCACCACACCTACATTGGTTGTGGGAATTGAGTCAGATAATCTTTTCACAATTACTGAACAAAAGCTTTTAGCTGATAATATACCTAATGCGATATTTGAAAAATTAGACAGTAATGAAGGTCATGATGCATTTTTATTAGAGTTTGAAAAAATTAATGGATTTATAAGTAAATTTTTGCTAAATTAAATAGAACAACAAAGAAGTAGGTCATCACATTACATAGACTACGTGGATATCCTATTTAGCAAAATAATAATAATAATAATCATAATTTAATTGAGTAATTCGCTGGTTATGGAGGGAAACATAGTAAGCGATAAGAAACACAAAAACCAAATTCTCCGTATTTATTATTATTATTATTTTTTTCTTTCTTTTTCAAATTATACATTCGAACAATGGTCGTGAGACATGGAGATGTTGAGTAAATCAATAGAGAGTATGTGATGAGTAACAAAGAAACGTTTTCAGAACAACATCCGACTACTTCTGTGATTGGTGGTTTTTTTTATTTTCGTTAAAAATACCTCTTTATACATTCACATTGCTCTATTTGATTTGTTTACAAAAATACAGTCATACCTGTATATAAGCAACGAATTTATTCTGGAAAATTACCATTTTCTTTGTCTCTCAATTTTTTTTTTTTTTTTTTTTTTTTTTTTGTCAAAAAGTTTATCCAAAAAATTCACAATGAAATCTTTCAACATCTTTTTAATTTTTTTTTTTTTTTTTTTTCGCAAAAAT
>JAKTXQ010000106.1:14871-27652 GCA_030582995.1 Candida maltosa
AATTTGTTTTAACATCCAAGAATTATATCAGAACGGTTACAGTGATTAAACCAGATTGGTTAATTGAACTTGCACCAAAATATTATAATGTTGAACATTTTGCTAAAGGAGATGTTAGATTAAGTTTAGAAAGAGTTATTGATAGAGTAAATACGATGAAAAATTTGGGTGACAAGAAGAAAACCAAATCAAAGAAGTAAGTAAATAAGTATTAAATAAATATTTCGGAAAAATTTCTTTTTTTTTTTTAAAAAAAAAGGTTACATCTGTGTAAATTGTCTATTGTTTTTGTAACAATTCGTCACAAGACAACTAACTATAATTGGAAATAGGTTACAATAAGCATGTCCAATCAAACACTAAGCATTATAAAAATTTTTTTCTTTGCTTTCAAAGTATGACCAGTAGTTTGCGATGAGTATTTAAAAATAGGAGAATAAGGAAAGAAGAGAATAGAGATATAAAAATGGTTTGGTATGGTTAAAGCCTTGTTGAAAAAAAAAATCCCTCATCTAAGTAATTTACTGAAAATTTAGTACAAAAAATAAAAAAAGAAAGGAAGAAAAGAAAAATCTTCAAATTTCCGTAAACCAAGAAAGATAGTTTGATAAGAAGAATATCAAAATATAATAATAATAAAAATTAGTATTTTTCTTAGAAGTAGAAAAGTTGTAAATATTTTTGATATGAAGAGATAAAGAGGAGAGAAGAGAGCAATGAATACAAGATGGAGGGGGAGTTTGGGAAGAAGAAACGTGGTTTAGATATTTTGAAATATTTCGCAGCTTTGCAGAAAAATGAAAAAAATACACAATACGAGTGATGATAAACATAACCTACCAATTAAAAGTGAAAAAAAAGAAATTCAAAATTAGATCTGAAATTATTGTAACAATAACAATGAACATAAACCAGGAGTAACGAAAGCCACTTTTAATAATAATAATAATAATAATAAGTAACCGTAAACTTCTATTTATCCAATTTTACACGACTAAATAAAAAAAAAGATGATTTAGTTTTTTTTTCTCTCTCTCTCTCTCGTGGTGGTGGAAAAACAAAGAAAATTTTTTTCAATTGAAAACGCCCTTTTAATCTCATCCTCTTTTTTTTTTTTATCAGCGCAGAAGGAAAATTTTTTTTTTTTGACTATTTAATTTCCCATCTTTCCCATCAGAAATATAAAAAAAAAAATTTTGATTTCTACTTCACCAAAATAATTCATTATTGAAATCTTTTATACCTTTATGATATATCATTGGTATTGTTTAAATAAATTAACAATCTTTATTGCTTCATTTATGATTAACAGAAGTTAAACAGATTACTTTTCTTTTTTTTTGATTCCTTTATCCTCCCATTTGAAGAAAACTCCCTCCACCATCACAAACAATAACTCATAGTTATTTAAGTTTCTTCATTTTATCCAAGCTATGATTACTACTTTATAAATTATTTATTTATTTCCCAAATTTTAATCATATAAATAATTTACAACAACAACAACATTTTTTCCTGCAACTAATTTAGCTTTTTTTTTGGCAACATGTCTGACTCTGAAAGTTACTACCAAAATACTACAAACCATCAACCTGATGAAGTTTTAAATGATCATAGACATCAACACCATCATCAACATCATGTTGCTTCTGAATCTGCTGTAACTGATGATGATGGTTACGATGACACTCAAGATGATGATAATGATGAGGATGTGGCTGTTCCACAACCACCACCACCACCATCTGTTGAAAGAAAGAGATCAATCCCATCTCGTAAACCATCTTCCAGAAAGGGTACAGTTTCCTCGTCCACTATGCCAACTCAACAAATTCATCGTAACAATTATATGGCTTCATTACGTAAAGATTTTTACTTGAAAGAAGATGATGATTCTTTACCAATCCCAATCATCACTAATGCTTCCAAAAATAGAAGAAAATCTCAATTGGATTCTTTACCTCCGCTTGCTAAAAAGAGAACTATCCGTAGTGACTCCAACAATTTTGAAAATGATTTAGTTAGTCCAATGACCAAAATGAGAACCAATGATAGTGATGATTTGGGTCAACCACAAAAAACTAATAGAAGACCTTCTCGTTCTTCTATTGATAGTGAAGCTGATTCCCATGCTTCAAGATCTTCTCAAGAAACTGAAGAAGATGTTTGTTTCCCTATGGTGAGAGATCATATCAGAGTTAATGGCATTGATTTTGATGAAATTGATGAATTTATTAGAGAAGAACGTGAAGAAGCTGAAGTTCAACAACAAATCATTGCCAAGAATGCTCTGAGAATTGAAGAATACCAAAATATTTCCGCCACCACTAGTTCAAGTAATCGTAAGCTGGGTTCAAATTCTTCAGCCGCTGCTATGAAGTATACTCCAAAAAATATTCTTAAAAATACTTTTTCAAGATTTGAAGAAGTTCATGATACAACTTCATCTGATGAAGTTGATTTAAAGGAGAAGCATTTGGATGAAGATGGCGATTCTGCTAGTGAACAGGTTAAATTTGGTGGTGCCAGAATTTCAGATGGCACTAATGGTTCATTACCAGATAGATTTTCCTTTTTCCATTCTGAATCTGAAGAAACTGTTCATGCTCCAGATATTCCTAGTTTGGTCGCCAATGGTCAATCTGCTCGTGATTTGTTTAGAAATGGTGAAGAAACATGGTGGTTGGATTGTACTTGTCCTACTGATTCGGAAATGAAGATGTTGGCCAAAGCTTTCGGAATCCATCCTTTGACTGCGGAAGATATTAGAATGCAAGAAACTAGAGAGAAGGTTGAATTGTTTAAAAGTTATTATTTTGTTTGTTTCCATACTTTTGAACCAGATAAGGAATCGGAAGATTATTTGGAACCAATCAATGTTTATATTGTCGTTTTCCGCGACGGGATTTTAACCTTCCACTTTTCTCCAATCAACCATCCAGCAAATGTCAGAAGAAGAGTTAGACAATTGAGAGATTACGTTGATGTTAGTGCCGATTGGTTATGTTATGCTTTGATTGATGAAATTACCGATGGTTTTGCTCCTGTCATTCATGGTATTGAATATGAAGCTGATGCAATTGAAGATGCCGTTTTCACTGCTAGAGATCACGATTTCAGTTCCATGTTGCAAAGAATTGGTGAATCTAGAAGAAAAGTCATGACGTTGATGAGACTTTTATCTGGTAAAGCTGATGTTATTAAAATGTTTGCTAAAAGATGTCAAGAAGAAGCAATTTCTGGAGATCACCAACAACAACAACAGACTCAGCAGCAAAACATTCCAAACATTATTTCACCACAAAGTTCAACCATGAACCTTAACAATATTGGTGGTGGGGTCAGTTTTGGTCCAAATCCTCCTGGAAGCACTGCTTCTCCTCCACCAGCATGGCACCCACCAGTGAATGGCAATGGTGATAATGCTCGTCCTCGTGCTGATATTGCTTTATATTTGGGCGATATTCAAGATCATATTATTACTATGTTTCAAAATTTGTTGGCTTATGAAAAAATTTTTAGTCGTTCTCATTCCAACTATTTGGCTCAATTGCAGGTTGAATCGTTTAATTCGAACAATAAGATTACTGAAATGTTTTCCAAAGTTACTCTTATTGGTACCATGTTGGTTCCATTGAATTTAGTCACTGGGTTATTTGGTATGAATGTTCGAGTACCTGGTGAAGGTGGAGATAATTTAGGTTGGTTCTTCGGTATTGTTGGGGTATTGATTATCATTATTATTTGTTCATTGTTTTTCGCCAAATGGTGGTTAGCTAGAGTTAATACTCAAATTAAAGATGAAACTAGTGGCCGTCCAGTCTTCAATTCTAGAAGATCAATTAGAAGTTTGGGATTGAAGAAACATTCCGCCAAGTCAATAATCAGTTTCCCAAACAAATATGAATAAAAATATTAATATTAATATTAATATGTGTATAATAGATCTTAATGTAACATTAATAGATTAGTAATACAAAAATAAAAAATATAAAAGTTCATAACAGTTTTTTTTTAAGGTTCCATTTTTTTTTTTTTTTAATTCCGCGTTTCGAAATAGTTTCGAATTGCAAATAATTAAAAAATATTGCGAAGCAAAAAAAAATTGCGCCCGTTGATATACAAAATTAATTTATCACATTTAGATTTCTCAAAACTGTGGCATATACTAAATCTTTCATATATAAATCCGCCCAGAATGCCATGAATTAATTCTATCTTTCTTTTTCACACCAACAACTCCCCAACATGACAATTCCTTCCAAAAGACCAAACTTCTTACTCATCGTCGCCGACGACTTAGGATACACCGACTTATCCCCATTCGGAGGTGAGATCAATACCCCCAACTTGCACAAGCTTGCCACGCAGAGCGGTGTCCGCTTAACTGACTTCCACACCGCCTCCGCATGTTCACCTACCAGATCCATGCTTTTGAGCGGTACCGACAACCATATCGCCGGATTAGGTCAGATGGCAGAATTTGCTTCCAAACATGCCCGTTTCAAAGATCAACCAGGGTATGAAGGATACTTGAATGACCGAGTCGTTGCGATTTCTGAAATCTTGCAGGATGCAGGTTATTTCACGTTTATTTCCGGGAAATGGCATTTAGGATTGAAAGAACCGTATTGGCCGGTTAAACGTGGGTTCGAGAAGAGTTGGACGTTGTTGCCTGGTGCCGGGAACCATTTCAAGTATATTACTCGTGATGAAAACGGGAACCAGATCCCATTTTTGCCTAGTTTTTACGTTGAAGATGATCGTGAATTGAATCCGGAAGAGGAGTTGCCGGAAGATTATTATTCGACGAATTTCTTCACTGATAAAGCGATTGAGTTTATTGATTCGACCCCTGCTGATAAACCATTTTTCGGGTTGTTGACGTATACTGCTCCACATTGGCCGTATCAAGCTCCACAAGATCGAATTGAGAAGTATATTGGCGTGTACGATGATGGTCCAGAAGAGTTGAGAAGAAGAAGATTGGCCCAAGCGATTAAATTAGGGTTGATTGATGAAAAAGTCACTCCACATCCGATCTATACGATCAGAAAAAGATGGGAGGAGTTGACGGATGAAGAGAAGAAGATTGAATCAAAGATTGTCGCTACTTATGCTGCCATGATTGAGGTCTTGGATGAGAATATCGGGAAAATATTGGATCATTTGGAAGCTAAAGGTGAGTTGGAAAACACATTCATTTCCTTCATGTCGGATAATGGTGCCGAAGGGATGTTCATGGAAGCCTTACCTTTGTCTAATCAACTTATTCATAAATTCATCGATAATTACTATGACAATTCGTATGAGAATATCGGTAACCATAATTCATTCACGTATTTCGGTGATCAATGGGCCCAAGCATCAACTGCACCAAGATACATGTCGAAGGGATGGAATACGGAAGGAGGGATTGTTTGTCCATTGATTCTTCATTATCCACCATTGTTGAAACCAAACCATGGGAAAATTTTCAAAGAGTTCACCACGGTGATGGATTTCTTACCTACTGTTTTGGAGTTAGCCGGTGTCGAACATCCTGGTAACACATACAAGGGAAGGGAAGTTGTTTCTCCAAGGGGTAAATCTTGGGTTAGTTATCTTGCTAATAAATCCGATCATGTTCATGATGAGAATACCGTCACGGGATGGGAATTATTCGGACAACAAGCTATTAGAAAGGGTGAATATAAAGCACTTTATATCCCAAAACCATTTGGACCAGAAAAATGGCAATTGTTCAACATCATTAAAGATCCTGGTGAGGTTTATGATTTGAGTGATGAAAAACCAAAAATTTTGGAAGAATTGGTTGGTCATTGGGCAGTTTACGCTGCAGAAACTGGGTTGATTGAGTTAGGTAGTGAATTTTTTGAACAAGAGAAGATTGAAGGTGCTGATAACGACATTACTTTTAGAACCATTCTTGATTAAAAAAAAAATTTCATAAATTGAATATATATATATGTGTGTGTTTACATTACTATTTACCGTTATTTTTCCAGTCGTCTAAAATCGTTATTGTTTTCGAAATCAATTCCAGCATATCGTTCTCATCTTTTTCCAACATCAATTTGACATCCCCGATAAAATATCTCAACTTCATTAAACATTTTTTACCCGAAGTCATCATATCGATATCCATAACCTGACGGTTTTTCCGTAACGCGTTATACAAAAGCGCTTCAATGGATAATGTCTGGTTTAGTAAATATGGAGTAATGTAGATTTGTTTATCATGTAGTTTAAATTTCTCCAACACCTCATTCATACTGTCGAAATCATTCGCCAAAAGATACATTCTTAATTCCAAATTAATCTTCAGCATCTTCGCCTTATCATTCAACTGTGATTCATCTATTGAATCAAGCAACACTTTCGCCTCTTCCAATAAATCATAATTAATCAACAACTTACTAAAATATATCTTATGTGAATCATTCAACTGTCCTTTATTCGCCGTGAAATAATTCACCAAATCCTCTTTTTCCAAACTCGGATGTCTCAATGATCTCAACTCCAATGTTTTTTGGTTCTTATGATTATATTGTCTCGTATGGATCAATATCCCTTTAAGGATTAATCGATCGTCTAAATTCCCGAATCGAAACGTATCCAAAATCATCTTAAAATCAGGTCTTATACCTCGTGCAATCACATTATTAAACCCGACACTGACTCTGAAATCAATCTGATCACGATAAACGTCTTCATCCATCCCATGCGAAAATTTAATTTCTTCCCATTCTGGATCACTATATTTCCTTCGATTAATAGGTTTGTATAAATGGTATGGGTAAAACTGCGAGGATAATTGGGTCAATTCGAAAAATTGCTTGCCTAGCCAATGATTCAATCTTTCAACGAAAAGTGGCGTGAATCGAGAATATGAATAGATAAATGTACGAGTGATGGTTGCTAGGTATTCTGGATTATAGGAAATGGAATGTTTGGAAGCATTGATTAATTGAAGTAATGGGATAAATTTATCATGTTTTTCATAATAATCAAGTAATAATTTGAAGAATCGTGAAGGTAATTGAGAATTAGTGTTGTTGTTGTCTTTATACAATTTTAAGATGAAGTTGATGTGGTCCATGTTGGCATAACGAATCATAAAATATAACCAATGATGATAGAAATCGATATCTCCATCAGGAGGAATCATTTTCTTAATTTCTTGTAAATCTTCTTTGGTGATGATTTTTTTGAAATGTAAATAATCTCGATTGATTATGGCGTTTTGTAAATCGATAGTTTTAATTAAATAATGATCACCATACTTCCTAATCAATCTTTTGAACTCTTTTAATTCATTTCTAGTTCCAAATCGGTAAAACTCAAACAATATTAAACTAATCAGTTTCACCAGTGGTTTTTCACATTTCGGGGAATTCATCCAAACTTGGAAAACGAAGAATAAATTTTCGAAAATACAATCATGGTTAATCAATTGTGGAATCAAACTATCAAGCAATGAACTAGGTAATGTCTTATGACTAGTATTAATGATTATTTTATGATAGTATTCCTTAAACTGATTCAATTCGTAATTTCGTATAAATGATGCCAAAAAGTATGCAATTGTTCTGGTATCCATATTCACCACCACATCACTCAACGTCAATATTCGTTCCACATCATTCATATGATAATATAACCAGATATAATAAGGATATAATGACTCATCAGGTTCAAAACTCGTCTTCAACACCATCTCGTATAAAAGGGGGATTCTAGAATTAATAAAATTATAATATGGTCCATCGAATCGTATTCTATTATACGTTAAAAAATACGGCGCTTCCATATTTTTTGAATTCGGAGGCATAGGCGGACACTTCTCCAATGTTTTATTGATGATATACGCAACCAACTCCGGGGTTAATTTATCTGCTTTAGTTATGATTTCCGCCAACTTACCCTGTTTAGCTAATCCGATAATTTCTTCGGTGAATTGATCAGTCGCGTATCTTTCAACTGCGAAAACTCGTCTCGTGTTGGCGTTGGATATATACTGGTCTTCATTTGTTCGAGTTACCCATGTGAGGTACCCTGGCGTGGCTATTTCTTGGGATTTATTATAAGTAGTGGTTGAAAAATGACTTCGTAGTAGACATTTTGAAAAATGTTGGTTTATGATTTTCCCCGGTAACTGCTTTCGCAATAGCAGTATATTATTCATCTAACAAAAAAGCGAGTGGTTGTTTCAAAAAACAAAACGAATGGTGTGGGTTTATTATTGGTTGAAAAAAAAAAAATGTGAAGACCCAAACGACTTGAAAAAAAAAGAAAAATAAGTAAATATTGAGCCTAAATTTTTTTAAGGTAGTGTGAATACAGAAAATGTCACTACAAGATACTATTCTACAATCAATAACTATCATTAGAACCAATAATCTATATTAAAATTTTAGATCAGAATACATAAACTATATTTACAAGCAGAAACCAAGTGTATAACTTCATTTATACATAACTTTTCTCATTCAATCCATTTTTAATCAACTCAAACCCAGGTTGGAACTTTCTTTCTTGATTCACTTCATATCTTGATTTCTTTTCATCAGCTAGTTCCACCTTGACCAACTCTTTAACGAATGCTAATTGATGTGCTGTACTTGGATCCACTTTGACAAATACAACTTGATTTCTTCTCTTTAATCCCAATGATTTCATTGTATTACGTGTTTTCGGTGGCATACCAATAATAGATCTGATTTGGGTTACACGGTAGAATAACTGTTTTGAGACTGCTGTAGACATGGTTGTGATGAAATGAATGATTGTAAGTAAGAAGATATCAACGAAAAATTTTTCTATAGGGTAATTTTTTTTTCTTTCAGTAATATCTCAGTCAAAGTCGTGTATTTTTGAAAGCTTTTTTTTTTACAAACTTAAGAAACAACCACCAAATGAATGATTTGGATAATGAACAGCTAGTGATTAAGAAAAGTGTTCAACTTCATGATGAAATCAGTCGATTGATTATTGAATTGGTGATACTTGTTGGTGATTCCACAATTGAAACCCATGATAAGCAAATTTTACTCAAATCAACAACATTGAAAATCAACATTTTAATCAATGAATTCGAAATGAACCCTAAACTACTAGATTCAAGTTTGGATAGGTACATCACCAAACTATCTGAATTGTATTTATCTGAAGAATCTGCTAGATGCTTTGTGGGGGAAGTCATCTATAATATAAGTAAAGTCCGTCAAATGAAAAACATCATCCATTACTATTCCAGCGATGTTTATTTAATCACTACAATAATTGATATAATTCACGTCTCAACTGATGAATTCTCTATTTTCATGGGATTATTATGGCTATGCAATCTAAGTTTACTCCCGTTTTCATTAAAATCCATAGATGAAAATCTACCGATGACTATCTATAACCTTGGTTTAGAAAACTTGAAAAAATATCATAATAGAAGCAAAAACCAAATTGCATCACTGGTGTTATTATCCAAACTAGTGACACGGTCCGACTGTCTGGATTTACTCCTGCTGTTTTTCCAATCGATGGTTTTAAGTGACTGGATCGACATGGATTATAACTACAAATTGAGTTATTACTTGACAATTAATAAGATTTTGAAGTTGAAGATCAGTTTCACCAAAGAAGAATTATCACGGATATATCAATGCATTAATAATGATATTCTTCAACCTGATCAAAACCCATCGAATTTGAATTTATTATACCTGATTAAAATATTAAGCAAGTTGGCTATCAACTATATCGCTCAAGGAAATTATCTTGATGTACAATTGATAGTCAACAATCTCGTCAATGATGTGTTATTGGAAGCTGGAAATATGGATTATAATTTACGGTATGCCATGGCGAAATCGTTGAGTAATATAATTGATTCATTATCCAAATATGCCACAAACTACACAACACAATTATTGGATTTCATATTATCCAATTTACAAGAGATTAATGATGATATGAATATCGGCAGAACCCACACTATTTTGTTAACGTTGGGATACGTGACGCTACACAAAAACTTACCAGGAACTTACATCAAACAGTTACTTGACATTATCCATAAATCATTATTTGTCAAGATCCAAACCATAAACTCACGGGCAGATTTGGGGAATTGTATACGTGATTCCAGTTGTTTTATCGTTTGGTCAATCATCAAAAATCATAAATACAAACATAACTTAATGTCGGCAAACATATCCATGTTGTTCACTGATTTGATTAAAGTTTTGGTATTTGATAAAGAATTAATCTTGAAGAAATGTAGTATTGCGGTATTACAAGAATTAATCGGACGATACGGTGTGACTATATTCAAACAAGAAAACAGTGAATTGCTAGGTGAGTTTATTATCAAATTCATGGAAATTTTTAGTGAATTCAAACTCAAACCAAAACGTATCAGTTATGATGTTATCGAATTGTTACTTGATAAGATCAATCTAGATTTTTTGATTGATGATTTGGTAGATGAAATATGTGAAGCAGAAGAAACTGAAGATGAAATGGGGATATGCTTGAATAAATTATTAACCCAACAAAGTGGATTAGAAGTTGCAGATTTACAAGAATATGATATCCAAGGTATTACTTCCAAATTAGTTGATGCAAATCGTTGGCAATTTTTGTATTATTTACCTGATGTCCCTTGTGAATTGTTAGCTGACAAATTTTCCAAATTTGAATTCCGTCATAACCATAATTTAATAAAAGGGTACTTGAACTA
Organism: Candida maltosa; assembly: GCA_030582995.1. Classification (NCBI taxonomy): domain Eukaryota; kingdom Fungi; phylum Ascomycota; class Pichiomycetes; order Serinales; family Debaryomycetaceae; genus Candida; species Candida maltosa. Next base: position 25,613 of record JAKTXQ010000106.1, read on the forward strand.
TTTACTGCACACTAATGAACTATCAGACTTGGATTGGGAGAATATTTTCAAAATCACTAAATTGATTGATGACGATTTTGTTAGTGAAATTGGAGGTATCCTACAGAAACAGCAAGAAATTCCAAGAGTACAATTAATAAAAGCCTTGCAAAATAACAACATTACGTTATCACAAGTTATGTTTAATTATCAGCATTGGACGCAAGAAAATATTAAAATAATTATCCACATAATGAAAAACCCTACCATCGATATTGAAGTCCGGAAAAACTTGATCTATAATTTGATGGATAATTATGAAACTTATTCGATTATAGACCATTTATATGACTTGTTTGATGATTATACCACCACGGTACAAGGTGATGTTGGTAGTAAACTTCGATTAGGTATGGTTGAATTGATCGAGAAGCATAAGTTGATGAATGATGAAATACGATTGAAATTGATTCGATTATCTGGTGAATTAATGGATAAGATCAGATTTTCCGCTTTTAAAGTGTTGACAGGTAAAGAAATTGTTGAAAATAAGTATTGGCCGGATTTGTTTGGCTACTACAAATCATTGACTGACAAACTGGAAAAAATTGAGTTTTGGAAAGGTAGTTGTCATACGTTTGGAAGTTTTAAAGGAAATCCTAAAATCATCAACCAATCATTCATTGAATTGTTGAGATATGCTCCAGCCACGGAAGATATCAATATTTGGCTTGATTTTTTACTTAAACCTCAAGGGAAACCTACATCAAGAGATTCAAAATTGAAATTAATGATTCTACAAAGTTTCTTAAAATTATTTCAGAGTAATTGCAATTTCCAAAAATTGAACTATCAACTGTTATTCGTGAGATGTTATAACTTATATATTGGAGGAACTAATGTAACAAGAGCAATAGTTATATTACAAATATTTTACTTCATTTCCAAGCAACAGCAACAGCAACAATTCCGTCAAATAAATTCCAAGATATATCAAGTATTTCTGAAAATCTTGAATGGGAAATTTGCATATAAATTAAAACTAGATGAAATTTTTTTACAAATTTTTATTGATAATAACTTAGATTTAGTTAAGTTTCAAAAGATTGACTGGAATAAGTTGACTAGTGATGATATAGCATTTCTTCAGCAAAGCATACAGTTGAAACTATAATCCAATAGCTAAATTATCAGAAGATTTATGATACAAATTCTTTGGTCTTTCTTGTTTAATTAAATTAGTAATAGTTGGGTTTTCAACAGGGGCAACAATAGTAGGTTCAACAGTAGGAGATGGCAATGACTCCATTTGTTGGTGTTGTTGTTTTTGTTTAAGAAAGTAATTGAAAAAGTTTCCAGACATTATAAATTGATATTAGTTGATAATGAAAAAGAAAAAAAAAAGATCCAAGAAAAAATAAAATCTTGATTCTCTTCTTCCCCTTTTATCTGATTTTTGTTTCTTAGACACATTCGTACGTACGTTTTGGCAAACCAAAACCAAAAAAAAGGAGAAACTGGGAAAAATGTGGGGAGTGAAAGGGAACATTCATTACCACCAACAGATGGCGACGGCGAACGCGGGGAGCGAAAAAAAAAAAAGAAAGTTCATTGATAAGAAAATAGCCACAAAAAATTGATGTCACTCACACGACATTGCAATTTTCATGTGAAAACAAACTACAGTCAGTATTTTGTGTTGCAAACCCATTATGCAACATTCAATTACTTTCGTGTGTAGTTTGATGACGTTTCATTGAAATTATGGGGCGATATTTTAGATGTGAAGTCTGTCTTCACCATGTGCTAGACAAAGGAATACATGACTACAAACCTTTTCGTTGTTCAGCCACCACAGTAACTACATAAACAAACGATTACCTTTTGAGTATACATATGAACCAAGTTTATCCTATTTCAATTCATATTTTATTACTTTGCAACATAAATTACTTTTCTTTTTTTGTTCATCACGTGTGCTTACATAATCACCATGTTCTTCTCTTGCGACGTTAACTGTAGCAAAAAGAAAAAAGAAACGAAGAAGACGAAAAAAAAATT
>JAKTXQ010000107.1:9414-34404 GCA_030582995.1 Candida maltosa
GTTTTCTTATATCTTTATTCTCCATCACAACGTCATAAACTAATTTACCATCATTTTTGTCATCAACTTTATAGATTTTCGACTTTGTTGGTTGAGTCCCTACGCTGCCTTTTGTAAGTTTGTCGTACAAATGGATCCCTGGTTACAATAAACGTGGAACACATAATGAAATTGATATCAATGATGATGATGACGGAAAAACAAGAGACCAAGAAGAAAATAAGACAGATTCAAACAGCTTATGTATTGACTAAATTAAATACCCCCCATCCAAAGTAATATATTTTATTTATTGTTAACTTTATGTGTGATTATGTGTATAAAAAAACCACCAATGCAGGGTGAACCTGTTGCCAAAAAAAAAAAATAAATATAAAAAAGCTCCACTCCTTTCTTTTTTTAATGTTTTTTTCTTATTTTATATTCTTCTTTCAATAATTATGGGTGGATTGACTTTAGGTAGGTATATCTGTGAAAGATTGTACCAATTGAATGTGCATACGATATTTGGCGTTCCTGGTGATTTCAATTTGACACTTTTGGATAAAATATATGAAACTGAAGCTGAACATGGACCGGGATCATTAATTTGGGCAGGTAATGCCAATGAATTGAATGCTGCTTATGCAGCTGATGGATACTCTAGGGTCAATCCTGGTAAATTAGGTGCATTGATCACTACTTTTGGAGTTGGGTATGTTTTACTTTTTTCTATTTTTTTTTTTATTTTTTTGCAGCACTAACAAATTATTTTTTAGTGAACTTTCTGCGTTAAATGGGGTTGCTGGATCATATGCCGAGCATGTTGGAATGGTTCATATAGTTGGTGTCCCTTCAAATGAAGCTCAAGAAAAACAAATGTTGTTGCATCATACATTAGGTAATGGTGATTTTACCGTATTTCATAATATGTCTTCCAAAATTTGTGAAACCACTTCGTTCTTGAAGGATATTGGAACCGTTTGTGATGAAATTGATCGCTGTTTGAAAGTAGCTTACACCATGCAACGTCCAGTTTATATTGCTGTTCCTTCGAATATGGTTGATATGAAAGTTCCACGCGTACAATTGGAGAAGGCAATTGATTTATCATTGGAAGATAACGACTATGATGCCCAAACTGAAGTGATTGATCATATCTTATCCATGGTTCAAACTGCTAAAAATCCTGTTATTATTGTTGATGCTTGTGCATCCAGACATGACTGTAAACAAGAAGTTAGTAATTTAGTAGAAATTACTCAATTCCCAGTTTATGTTACGCCAATGGGGAAAGGTACCATTGATGAAGGTGGAGTTGGTGGTGAAGATATGTCTGATCCAAACATCATTTCCAAAATCACTATGAAGTTAAATGCCGGTAAATCTGTTGCCTCAAGATTTGGAGGAGTTTATATTGGATCTCTTTCAAAACCTGAAATCAAAGATGCTGTTGAAAATTCAGATTTAGTTTTATCTTGTGGTGGTTTATTGTCTGATTTCAACACTGGTTCCTTTTCTTATTCCATCGGTACTAAAAATGTTGTCGAATTCCATTCCGATCATACAAAAATTAGACAAGCTATTTATCCTAAAATAAAAATGAAGGAAGTCATGCAAAATTTAAATTCAAAAATTTCTGCTGTTTTAGGGAGTTATGAAGAGCAACCAGTTCCCAAATTGAAATTGATTAATACTCCAGCTCCACCAGGAAATCATTTGACCCAAGCATGGTTCTGGACTCGAGTCAGTTCTTGGTTCAGAGAAGGCGATATCATAATTACTGAAACTGGAACTTCGTCACACGGGATCCTTGAAGCCAGATTTCCAAACAATGTAATTGGGATTTCACAAGTATTATGGGGGTCAATTGGATATTCTGTTGGCGCAACACTTGGGGCATGTATGGCCGCCAAATATTTGGATCAAAAGAGAAGAGTTATTCTTTTTGTTGGTGATGGGTCGTTACAATTGACGGTTCAAGAAATCTCAACAATGATAAAACTTGGTGTAAACCCGTATCTTTTTGTATTGAATAATGATGGTTACACTATTGAAAAGTTGATCCATGGTCTCAATGCTGAATATAACCAAATCCAACCTTGGGAGCACTTTAAAATTTTGCCAACGTTTGGTGCTAAAGATTACCAGTTTGTGAAAATTACAACTATGGGGGAGACCAACGAAGTATTAACAAATTCCAGTTTTGCTGAAGATGATAAAATCCGTTTGATTGAGGTTATGCTTAATCAATTTGATGCGCCCCTTGATTTGGTTAAACAAGCTCAATTTGCAGCCCAAGTTAATAAAGGGAAATAATTGGTATTGCTTTGCTAGTTTTTGTTTTCGTTTTCTAATATCCAAAGTTGACCGTGGGAGTATGTTTTTAGTATATATGCAGTTGGTATAATATAAAAATAATATCAAAGAACCCTGTTTCAATTACGGTTGCAGTTTTTGTGATAATACCAAGAAATCAAATCTTTTCATTAAATTTTACTGCAAAAAAATTTTTTAATCAAATATATGTTTTTCTTTCAAAGAATATCAACCGTCATATCAACTATGGTTAACCTTGTTATATGTCAACCTACATACACACTCCCTTGGTAATATGTATTTCCGTTAATTAATTTTTTTCAAGATCGCGGAAATCTCCCTGATCCACACTTTTTCATTGTTTAATTTCCGGCATCCCCAAAAAAAAATTGAAGTTTCCCACCTGTCTCTCTTTTTCTATTGGTTTTCCTTACAAACTATACATCACAATGGCTTCCAATCCACCAGGCGAATGCTGTCGTCAAGCAACTTTCCATGAAGGTACTCCAATTGGTACCCACCAAGAAATTTTCGGTTTAGATACTTACACTGTCGGTGACAATTCCTCCAAGCAAGTTATCGTCATCGTCACCGACATTTACGGACACAAGTTGAACAACACCTTGTTGATCGCCGACGAAATATCGCAACATGGGTACCGTGTCTTGATTCCAGACATTTTGAAAGGAGATCCAATCACCCCTGCCGACGACTTCACCGAGTGGTTAAGTAAACATTCAGCGGATATCACTGCTCCAATCGTCGATACCTTCTTGAAACAAGTTAAGGAAACTTTGAAACCAGAGTTCTTGGGTGGTATCGGGTACTGTTTTGGTGCCAAGTACGCTATCCAGAACTTATCTTCTACTGGATACTTGGATAGTGTTGCTGTTGCCCATCCATCGTTTGTCTCCATCGAAGAAGTCAAAGCCATCAAGAGACCACTTATTATTTCTGCTGCTGAAATCGACCCAATTTTCACTGCTGAGTTGAGACACGAAACTGAAGACGAATTGGCTAAATTGGATGGAGTTAGATACCAGGTTGACTTGTTCAGTGGCGTCTCACACGGGTTTGCAGTAAAGGGAGACATCAAAGATCCAATTGTCAGATATGCCAAAGAAAAGGCATTGAAGGATCAATTGTGTTTCTTTGAAAGTATCAGAGCATTGAAATCTTATTTGTAGACAATTAGAATAGATTTTTGTACTTTGTGCCGCGCGGAATATCTATAAAATTCCTCGCCAAAAGAAAATTCCGACAATATTATATTTGTCCCCATTTATTCTTTTCGTTTATCTATTGATAGCAATCATGGCTGAAGAAAAAGAATTGCCGTTGCATTCGAAGCAAGATACCACCAAACGTATACGTCGTGCTCACCATTTTGGTGTACTTGGTGTTGCACTTGTCACCGTTTTGTTAGTGGTTTTCCATTACTCTTATCAACAACCGCTGAATCTTTTCCAATCGTTTATTCAAGCACCGCATGAACCGGACTCATTATGTCCACTTGTAACCAAAGTTGATCCAACAAACATCCTTCACAATCCAGATACATTGAACTATATTCTCACCAACAAGAAGTACCACAAGAAAGTGAGAAAGAACTTGGCGCATGCGGTTCAGATCCCTACTGAAGTGTACGACGGGATGCAGAACCCGAAATCAGTCAAAAGTTTAAAAGACCTTTTCGAAATAGAACCTAGATGGAAACCGTTCAAGAAGTTTCATAAATTTTTGGAAGAAACGTATCCGTTAGTGCACAAGCACTTACACTTGAAGAAAGTCAACAAGCTCGGCTTAGTCTATACATGGAAGGGGAAATCTCCAGAAAAGAAACCAATCATGTTGGCTGCCCATCAGGATGTTGTACCTGTGCCACATGAAACGGTTGACCAATGGACGTTCCCGCCATTTTCTGGTGGATATGATGGGAAATATTTGTATGGTCGTGGAGTGAGTGATTGTAAGAACTTGTTGATTGGGTTGATGGGGACAATTGAGTTGTTATTGGAAGAGGGTCATTTCACCCCGGAAAGAACAATCATTTTGGCGTTTGGGTATGACGAAGAAGCTGCCGGGATAGGTGCTGCCGAAATATCTGACCATTTAATTGACAAATACGGACCTGACTCGATTTTACAGATCATCGATGAAGGAGATGAAGGGTACCGTGAAATAGAAGGCGTCAAGTTTATCTTACCCGACACGGGAGAAAAGGGTCATTTGAACTCGGTGATTGAGTTGTTTACTCCAGGCGGACATCTGTCGGTGCCACCAAAACATACGTCTATTGGGATCATGGCACAGTTGATCAGTAAAATTGAAGAACGGGATTTCAGTCCGATATTGACCAACATGAACCCGGTGTTGGGACAATTGTATTGTGTTGCGGAACACTCACAAACGATTGATAAATCTATCAAGCACGATATCTTGAAGGCACAGATTGATGCCAATGCAAACCGCAACGTCGTTGAATATTTGAGCAAGGATAAGGAGACCAAATTTTTGATCACCACATCGCAGGCAATTGACATGATTGAAGGTGGAGTGAAATCGAACGCTTTGCCGGAACACGTTTCCATTGTGGTGAATTCGAGAATCGCCGTTGAGGAGACCGTTGGCACAGTGGTGAATAAAATCAAAGGTGACATATTGGAGATCACCAATAAATTTAATTTGGGATTGGTGGTTGATGGAGAAGAAGTTGTTCCTCCAACGACCAACGGATACTTCAACTACTCGTTAGTGGAAAAATTGGAGCCGGCTCCGATATCACCTATCAACGGTGAGAGTTGGAACGTGTTTGGTGGTTCTTTGAGATATTTGTATGAAGACTTGCTCTTCAAAGATACCAACGATACGTTTGTGGTGGCACCTTATCTTACTTCTGGAAACTCTGACACCAAATCGTACTGGGATTTGACGAGAAACATCTACCGATACCAACCTAATTCTCCTTCAGAGAGTAGCAACATCCATTCGATTGACGAGAGATTGGACTTTGATAGTCATTTCCACATCATTGCGTTCTACTACTATTATTTGCAGGTGGTTGACGGTAAAGACGACAAACTTTTTGAATATTAACGGGGTTGTGTAAATGTCGTGCATGTCGTGCAACCCCATGTGTCGTAATTTCGTAAAAAAATAAATTGTTTTTAGGAATTTTTTTTTTTCTTTCCCATCTCTCATCTATCAATCAAACAACACCAGAAATGCACGAGCGTACACAGAACTCAATCAAACTTCTTGCGGGGAACTCACACCCACAGTTATGTGAAGCCATCGCCAGAAGATTAAGTATCCCAATTGCCAAAATCGGTGCCTTCCAATACACAAACAAAGAAACCGCCGTGGCAGTCGGTGAATCGGTGAGAGATGAAGACGTCTACATCATCCAAACCGGATGTGGCGAAGAGGAAATCAACGATTTCCTCATGGAGTTACTTATGATGATCAATGCATGCCGAGTGGCGAGTGCGAGACGAGTCACCGCGGTGATTCCTAGTTTCCCGTATGCTAGACAAGACAAGAAGGATAAGAGCAGAGCACCGATCACGGCCAAGCTCATTGCCAACTTGTTGCAGACGGCTGGGTGCGACCATGTGATCACATTAGATTTGCACGCTTCCCAAATCCAAGGGTTTTTCCATGCGCCAGTGGATAACCTCTATGCCGAGCCATCGGTATTGCGATACATCAAGGAACACTACAATCCAGCGGATATCATCATGGTGTCGCCAGATGCCGGGGGTGCCAAACGTGTTGCGTCATTAGCCGACAAGTTGGATGTGCAGTTTGCATTGATTCACAAGGAAAGACAGAAAGCCAACGAAGTGTCGAAAATGGTTTTAGTCGGGGATGTCAAAGACAAGATCTGTTTGTTGATTGACGATATGGCCGATACGTGTGGGACATTGTGCAAAGCGGCAGATGTGTTGTTGACCAACGGTGGTGCACAGAAAGTGGTTTGTATGGTTACCCATGGTATATTCTCGGGTAATGCCATTGAAAGATTGAACAACTCGAACCTAGAGAAGGTGGTGTGTACCAATTCGTTGCCAATCCAAGATAAGTTGGATCAATGTAGCAAGATTGAGATGTTGGATATCAGTTCCACTTTAGCCGAAGCTATAAGAAGATTACACAACGGGGAAAGTGTTAGCTATTTATTCAATAACGTGCCGGAATAGATAGATAAATAGAATAAAATATATGTACATACTAAAACTTAAATTAATGATTGTTCTTTTCTTCGTCAGTTTCAACCATGAACCAAACTACTCCGATGCTCAATTGGTATGGATTAGCATCGGTGCTATTGAAATTTTCTTCCGTAATCTTGTGTTCAATTATTTTTTTGACTCTTCCAATAAACCAATCCTTATTAATAACTCGGTCGGTTTTCAAAAAATAATGTGGTGCTCCAATGTTGAAAGCTGCCCATGTTTGAGATTTTTCGTCAGCAGTTGCAATCTCACCATTTGGTCGATCAATTCTTGTTGGTAAAAATAACACTAAATCACCATGTTGGAATCCATTTAAAGTGATTTTGTGATTCAAGCGATGGTTCAATTTCTTCAAATCCTGTTCTTTCAGTTTATTTTCTTTTGTTTGGCGCTTAGCAAACCCTTCGACATCTCTGAATCTTTTCGCAATTGAGTTCAAGAAAAAGCGCGAGCTATTAATACTATCTTCTTGTAATTGAACGTTAGATTTAAATGACAAAGTATTCAAAAAGTGATCAAATTTGTTACCATTGTCTGAATCAAACTTGAAAATATCATTGAAAACAGAAATTAATTTTAAAGATTGATCATGATATCTATCAACCACTGAATCGCCTTCATTACCGGAAGAATAGCTATCAGGTAATATTGAACTTAATGGTGGGATTTGTTCCAACCAATTCATCTCATCTTCGATTTCTTCGATGACTTTGGAGCTTGGTGCACCAACAGAAAGTATCAGCATATCTTCTTCTCCAGTACCTTTTTTCGATTTTAAACCTTTTACACGTTTGATCTTGTACATGTTTTCTTCATTAACTAATAACAATCCCATTGATTCCAATACCAAGCAATACTCCAAGAAATATTGGAAAACTTCTTGAACCGCTTGTTTGATGTCGTTCATAAGGTTAATAATCACATTGTTTAAATCATTAATTAACAAATCATGACGCTTTTGTTTAGTTTGCGTCAACTCCATCAAATTTTCATAATCCTCACTAACTTCGTCGAATTTGGCCAGCAAATTTTTCAAATCGCTGGAGAAAAGATTCCGTTCTTTCGAAAATTCAGCTTCCTTTGCTGACAAATTAGACAATAAGTCATTCTTCATATGCACAGCATCATTCAATTCGGAGCGCAAAGTGGTAATGGTCTGGTTCAAAATTGAAACCTCTTTACTTGATGTTGTTGTCAACTCACTAAAATTGACTATTTTTTGTTCCAATTCTGATATTTGATTGTCACGGGTAGTAAGTTTCTTGTTGAGAGCTTCCACCTCTTTTTGGTCCAATTTGTTATCCAATTTATATGTACGGAATTCTTCTTCTTTGGCATTTAATTTCTCATTCAAATCATCGATTGTTTTCTTACTTTCCGATTCTTTGCTCATCATCTGTTCTCGCAATTGCTCAATGAGTTTATCTTTTGCTTTGACTTGGGCAACTAGCTCCTCGTTTCTTGTTTGTAGTTCAGCATTAGATTTCTTGAGTCGTATGTTATCAAGATGTTTGTCTATAACGGACGAATCCAATGTTTGTGATTGCTTAGGAGTATGGTTAACAACTGCTTGGGGACCAGATGATGAATCTCTTTTGGAGCTTCTGTGCAGTAATAATTGAGTAGGATTCGAGGTTGGCGGGGTTGCTGTCATTTTTGGTTGAATTATAGTACTCATTCTATTATCCACAGTCATGCTAGAACCATTTCTTATAACTGGCCAGTTATTTATGTTTCGGTATTGTTGTTGATGCAATAAATTTTCTAATTTCTTGATTCTCGATTTCAAACCTTTAATTAAATTCAAATCAAAGTCAATTGCCTCATCAGTTTCACCATCTGTTAGTTGTTTCAGTTTCTCGTCTGCCGCGAAAGATGTAAATGTACTCAATGAAGATACCACTCTGGTTACCTTTTTCATATTATTGGTACATTTCATCAAATCTTTAAAATTTTTATTCAACAAATCCACAAAATTTTTAGATATATGCGACGACTCTACCACAGCAATGTACTTGATTATGTCATCACGTTCAATTTTCAAATCTTGAAGAATACTGAAAGTTTGCTGCTTATTGGACACCAATGTCACGTCAATATGTGGTAAGCTACCAGGTGGCGCTAGTTGATTATCAATTGACGATAAAAAACTGCCAAATTTTTTCCACCAAATTTCTCTGAAACGTCGTTCATGATCAATAATAGTTGAAAACTGTTCACTAGCATTGTTAACAATCCCTTTGGCATAAAAATCTGTCCATTCAAATTGCCTTCTTTTCTCAATAAGGGCAAATCCGAAAAGTAATGGCATGTCAATAGTTAATGACAAATGATCTTCATATTTTTTAACATTGTTAATGATACGATAAGAAATTTTTACCTCTTGTCGTTCCTCTCCATTTTCTTCTTGTTCTTGTTCTTCTTCCTCAGATCCAGCTGATCCTTCTTCACTTAGTTTTCTCATTTCGGTTTTCACACCAACCATTTTCATTTGTAAATTAGCGATAGTATTAAAAGTTTGAAGACTGTTTTTCAATAATTGGGATTTGAATTTCTCCAAATCTTTAAAGTTTTTGTAAATGTTTTTGGCATTCTCATAAATAGCAACAGAATAAGTATCACGATGAATTTTATAAATCTGATTGACGTCACTAGTGCCTAATTTATCAACATCATCAACGATATTTTTTGTCGAAGCTTGTACTTTCTCCAATAAGTTCTGCACATTGACATCTTTAAAATGTTTAATTGATTCATTCCGTGAACTTTCTATGAATTTATCAATTTTTAATTTATCATCATTGACATTGTTTATATCGTCACCCAATTCATTAAATTTTTTAACAATTAATGGTAAAAACTTGTCGATATATTCGGCCAAATTTTTTAGTTTCTCGGCATCAAGATACTCGCTAATTCGGATAGTATGGTTGTCGAGTTTAAAAGTAGGAAACAGTTGCAATTTCCGGTAATTTTGTAGCCATGACTTATGTAACGTCTTATAATTGATTAGCTTGATATAGTTGTAGAAGTTATTAAAATTTTTCTCAATTTCACTGGTGAAATTAGTGGCGAATTGGAAAATCGTACTCAAACCTTTAAAAATAATATTAATTTCCTTTATCATCTCGCGACAATACTCTTCCATCGTGGAACTATCTTGAGATAATGCACGAGCCCATCCTTGATTTATTTTAAGCGTGCTTGATACGTTTTGTTTCAAAAAGTTATCATTGCTTGTAGCTAATGGTGATTTCTTAGGTTCATTGACATGAAAGTTTGATAAGCCATACTGATTCACCAAACCCAGATCAACCAGATTGGCAAACAATCGTTTATCATAAACAAATATATCCGAAATTTCATTTATCAAACCATAATTCAATTTTATTCCGTATGACGTTATCAAAAATAAGTTATCAATGTTATCTATCAGAAACGATTGTTGTAGATACCTTTTGAATTCTTGGAGATTATGAAATCGTACTGGCTTGGTGATTTTGATTGATACACCATTATGGGCATTGTTGATTGTTAGATATGAGATCTCCGACATGCCTTGTTCATTGAATTGCAAGAGTTAGTTAAAAGGGGAAAGACAAATAAAAAAAAAGAAGTAGTTGTTTGTATTGACGGAGGAAGGCAACCAAGGATAAAAGAGAAAGAGAAAAAAAATAATATTGTGAAATATTATGTGGTTCCCCAGTTATTATTATAATTCGATATTTGATTTTTTTTGATGTGCAGGCACGCTACTTACAACGGTTAAATCGATTAACCGGAAAATCTATGACGTTGTCAACTTACAACATATCATCAAAAAGTTGAAAGTTTGACAATATTTGGTCTACTCCGTTGTACCGGACTTCTCGAATTACTACTTCGTTACATTAAAACTAAGGCATAAGAGATATTCGCGACAGCATCCCTTTTTGTTGTTTCTTTCATTTCTGTCGTGCGAAGAAAAGAAGGACGAAAAAAAAAAAATTATCGGAAGCTCATCGATTATCAAACTAAACATCTACAATCATCACAATGGTTCAATTATCGCCAGCCGAAAAATCATATTTGTATGATTCATTAACTCAGCATCCAATAATCAGACCCGATTTACGATCCATCCATCAATATCGTCCATTGGTCGCTAAAACATCGTTTTTACCTGGGTCAAATGGATCAGCAAGAATTAGAACAGACGACGGAAGTGAATGTATAGTCAGTGTTAAATCCAAAGTGGTGGTAACTTCACAAGAAAGCAATTTGGTCGATGTGGATATTGATATCATTGGTTATAGAGATGATTCAAATTATGTTTCCAATTTGAAATTTCAATTAATGAACTTATTACAACAAAACTTCCCTCATGAGGTTCTTAAGTTGACAGCAAGGTATTCCTATAAATTATTTATTGATTGTATTATCATAAGTCACAATTCATATCCACTCAGTTTATTATCATTAACAACATATTTAGCATTGAAAACTACCAGATTACCATTGTTGATAAGTGATGTTAATGATGAAGAAGTTGCTGAACAACCTACTTTCAGTGATGATTGGGATAATGCTAAATATTTGGAAGATTGTCTAGATAATGGCAAAACATTCCAACCACCGATCTTCATCACTATAGGGGTTGTTGGTAGTAATTTAATTCTCGATCCATCTTTCGAAGAAGAGCAAGTATTGGAAAATGGTTTAGTATTGAGTTTTTACAACGACAAGGTGATTACTCCGATTTCCAATACAAATTTTGCCGTCAATTCAAACAATTCAAATTTCAAAGGGTTAGATCCAAAAGTGTTAATTAAAGCAATTGCAGTATGTAATAAATACTGTCCAAGCATTATAAAAGCATTAGAAAGTTTAATAGAACAAGATAACAATGATAATGATGGGTCTATATTTTAAAGAACGAAAGAAAAAAAAAAAATTAATTAATTAATATATGTATACAGTAATAGTTACAAAGTTTTTAAAATCTCTATATCTAACAATGTTGAGAAGAATATGCATGGACAATAATTGCAGTGGCAGTTTGGATGTTCATTGATCTGACAATCCCGACTTGTTTAATTTCGACACAGAAGTCCAATTCGGCCAATAAATCACCAGGAATACCTTCTCATTCTCTACCGATTAAAATTAATGATTTTTTAGGGAATTTCAAATCGTTGTTTAACTCAACGGATTTATCTGTTTGTTCTAAACCAATCAATGTATAACCGTCACGTTTTTTTTGTAACAAATAATCTTTAATTTGGTCCAATTTGACTTCAATCATTGGCATCCATTGATCAGCAGTGACGGCCACCGTCTTGAAATGTGGATGATTTTTAACTTCAATATCGTCTAATGTTAACAATCCTGCCCCTAAAACATCACATAAACGGCAAATACCACCCAAATTTGGAGGTTTATCGACCAATGAAGAAACAACAATCAAATCACTTCTTTCAACCTCAGCTGCACGCAGGTTTTCAATATCAACATCCAAAATAGCATTCCATGCTCCACTTTTAGTTTGCAATGGAGAAGCTTGTACCATTGGTTCGACAGGAGTTATGATTGGTTTCTTGGATTTGCCGATTGGTTCGCCAACCCATTTTTTAGGATTAGTACCAATATCACGGTGTAATATGTTTAGTTGTTCTTGTGAAATATACTTATGGAAATCTTGTTGTTTAATGTAATCTAAATCGGTTCTATCCGATAATCTTAACATCACACCTCCGGAAATATTCACTAATGTTAAATCTTTGACAATATCCCACAATAATTCATCTCCACTTCTATATTGGGAAAAGGTTTCAGACTTTATGGTGTTGACATATAAGTTATCAACAAGTTCAAGCACATGTGGATTCACCGGTAAGTTTTTCCTCTTAATTTCGTCATGGATGGAAACCACCAATGATAAGGAAAAATGTCTAATCATTTTACGTGAAGTTGTAGATCCAGGAACAACTGAATTCAAAAGCTTAGTCAACAACTCACTTTCCTTAATTGAATCATGTTGTTGAAACAGAAGGAATAATATTTTCATGTATGAACATACAATAGATGGTCTTAAAGTGTTGATTGATTCAGATAATTCATTCAATAATCTAGTGACGTATGATATATTGTCCAATAATTTGAAGGCAATAACCCATTCAACGTAGGAACGAGCCATCGGACTTGGTTCTGTACCTAGTCTTGCAAGGAACACATCCAACTGAATATCGATTTTCTCAACTAGCGATAAAATAATTGAATAAAGTTGCATTCTAGTCCATTCTTCAACAGCATCAGTTGTTTTGAATGGTTTAAACAAATGGAAATAAGCTTGGTTATCGATAACGTAGTCGTGAATGGCTTGTGCAAAGTTGTCGGATTTAATGGAGTTAAAAATTGCCATAACGTTAATTCTAGCACTGATTTCTTCATTTCCGTAAACTTCAGCATATATGTTAGATTTTTTATTACTGGAAATTTCTCGATCATAGATTTCTCCTAATATTTCTGGGAAAACAAAAAAATTGGTGTTAGGTTGGTAGACAATGTAAGCTTTAACAAGAATTTCTGGTAACCAATCCAAACTTTCAAAAACTTCTTGGTATTTAATTTGGCAATCAGATAATGCGCTAGTTAAAGAAGGTAAGAAACTTCTTCTGACTTGAGAATTTTCAATAACTGAAAGTCCGAATTTGGTAATCATCGAACTAACATCTGGATGCAACATTATTTTTGGATGGAAGAATGTTTTGATGATAATCACGTGTAAATCTAATGATCTTAATTTCAATCTCGATGCTGTCAAGTTGGTCCACAATTCTGATAAAAATTCGGCAATTTGATAAACTGAATCAGCATCAGGTGTTGATTCAAGATATTGTAAAAGAATAGCAACCATAGCAATATTTGCTTTGTTGTTTGTGGTACTTGGATTCAACACCGCCAAAATGGAATCGATGTTTTGGATGTTATTTCTTTCCACGGTTATTTTCAATGCTGTATAGTATTCACCTAAAATGTTATCTCTAAGCTTGTAGAAAAATCTAGCAGTTTTCGATAATTCATCATTGTTTGCCATAATAACTTTCATCACATCAAGTAAACTAGTGATATCATTGAACTTGAATTCTGATTTTTCATATACTTGATTGAAAAGTCTAAATTTGTAGAGACATTCATCTAAAGTTGCCAATTGATTAGATTGTAAGTCTTGTGATATGTTGTTCCATAATTGCAAAATAATTTCTGATGATGGAACACCAATAGAAAATTCTGAGTTAGATAAATTGTGGATGACAACACTGTTATCCAGTAATACCATTTCACTCAATCTAGATTCGAATGGTTTCAACATATCAGTTTTAAGACCAGATTCAAATACTTTTGTGAGCAAAACATCGCTTGATGTTTTAACCACATCATCTATGTTTTCACGAGTGACACCCAAAAATAATGCTTGAAGTTCAACGTCCATGTTGATCGGAATTTCGGATACGGAAACGTCTTTAACACATTCTGCTAACAATGCTTGGTTATCTTTCAACAAGTTAAATCCATTAAATTTAACAAACTTGTTAAGATTTGACAAAAATGGAACGGCATCAAATTCAAAATGCAGTAATAATCTTAAAGTGAGTGTTTGATGGTATAATTCAAGAATTTCACCTTCGGCTTCAGCTTCAAATAAAACCACTAATGGTAAATCATGAACCCCAAATTTCAACACTTTCTTCCCTTTCAATCCTTCAAGTAAACCATGCAAAACTAAGATTCTGGATGGACCAAAAGAATCACTTAATTCAGCTAATACCTTCAAAATCGATAAGGAAATATCACGAAATTCTTGATCAGTCGTCATGTTCTTGACCATGTTGCAAATATAATTCTTCAATTGTTGGGCATATTCACATTCGATTTTACCATCGACAACTTTAATATTCAAGTTGGAAGCACTCATGATGTTTGGTAAAAATGCAGTTTCGAAAATTGGTAACCCATGTTTGATTAAATATACATGTTCTGGTGGAATAGACAAAAGGAGTTTAACGGTAAATTTTCTTACAGATTCAAGGGCAGCTTTTAATCCTGTTGATAATAAGCACCAACCCCAAGAGGCAGGAATTAATGAGGTTGGTGAAATTAAACCGGTAATGTCATTTTTCCCGGCTTCAGCTTGATTCAATGAAGTATCAATTCCAACAATTTCATATAAAGTCATAAATCTTGACCATTCATTGAAATATTTAGATTTTTCTGTCATATCCCAACGAATATATTTGTTATCGATTTGGGTATCAATTGATTCCAAAGAAAGCAGTAAAATTGACAAACTAAATTTACGATACTCATGCGCTTCACTAATTAATCCTTTTTGTAACAACATCCAATAACTTTCATCTTGAATAACTTGTTGGAAGGTCTCACTGTTTGTCAATCCAGTATTTAAATATCTTAACCATAAAACTAAACTCAAACTTTTATGAGAATCCAGATCCGATTTCTGTAAAATGAAAATTATATCCCAAATCAATTTCGCATCAATGTTTTCCACCATTGAGTTTATTCTCCAACGTAACATTTTCGATGTCAAACTTCCAATTTTACTATCATCGATACCTAAGAATGTTAATAAAATGTAATCAATTTCAGAATTTGATACGTAATTTTCTTGGAATAACGCTTCCAAATAATTGAGAATCAAGACAAGTTCTTCTGAAGTAACATTTTGTTGTGTTTCTGGAGACTTCTCAATTGTGATTAATTTGCAGATATCATTATTGAAATAATATATTTGATTTTTAATGTAAGTTTTCAACAATTGAATAATTTGTTTGACAACTTCTACTCTCAACACTGGTACTCTGGTAATGAATTTCAAAATGATTGCATTATACTTTTCATCTAACAATTTGGTTTGGCAATATTCAAGAATGGTTTTATATAGTTTAGGATGTGCAGGAAGATCAAATCCATCTAAAAGTTCGATCAAAACATCGACATTTTCTTCGTTGTTTTCAATTTCCAAAGATAAACTCTCTATAAGCTCGGATTTCTTATCGTCACCCAAATATTTGGCTATTAACACCGAGGAATTCATGGTGAAAGTGATGCTAAATACAAGCTGAAAAATGTCTATTAAAAAAAAAAAAATAAAAAAAAAGTTCATCTCATCTTGGATTGATTTGCACGACCTTTTTTTTTTTGGCAACACTTTTTGTAAATCTGCAAGCAAAAGAAATATGCCCATAAAGAAGGACCCTCGTATAATAACTCGGATATTGCGGCAATATCAGTTCTTTGTTGATAATCATGATGTGCTCCCGCCTTGCCTGTTTTATTTTATTTTCTGGAGTGGAGAAGTTGAAGGAGATATGTGATGTTTTGTGTGATGGGAAACGTATTCCGGATATAACAAATGAAGTATACGAATGTTCTTAACCAACTTTAGAGTTTGCTCTTAACCAAAAAGCTCTATGGGTATGATTCTGGGGTTAGTTTTACCTGGTGATACCACATTGTCGTAGTTCAAAGGCATCCCCCTTCTTCCTCAAGTTGCGGAAATAATTTCTACATTTGTCCGTTGAGGCAAATCAGGAAATTTAGGCGCGATAAGAACAAGAAATTTTTTTCTTTGTCCCCCCAACGGCTCGCTCCAATTTGCCAAAATTCTATGATTCATAATGGTTCAATTTTTTTGCTTTTTTTTTGTAGATTTTGCATCATATAAAATTACTCCATTTTTTCCTAGATTTTTTTTTTCACTATTTTTTTTCTTCATTATCTACCACATCTTTAAATATTCATTCGAATGGCTACTAATACCACCGATTTTTTCGACTTATTATCCACCTATTCAAACAATAATTCAAATGTCCAAACTATAGGAATAACAGTTTTGCTTATTGTTATTGCATCTTATTTCTATGTGAAAAAAGTCATCAATAAACCAAATCAACCGGCAAAACAACAATCACCACCAGCTTCTAAATTATACGATACTTCCTACAAACCTTTGAAACCTAGTCCGGTCACCGATTTCCAATGGGATAAAGTTGAACCATTAAAATCATACCCATTCAAAAATGGAGAATATAAATTAACTATGGGTATTCGGACTTTGGACCCTCAAGATTGGTTATTGATTGAACCAACATACAAGTCCAGAATTGCTCATAAAGAGAAAATCATCAGCAACAATCATCCAGATTATCCAGCTGATAAAGATACCAGATCAGCCACTATATTTTCAACTCCAGAATGTGTTCCTGCCATTATTGAATTTTATGAAATGGTTATGCAATACATGTGTGATAAATATCCAACATGTTTCCAAAAAGAAAACGAAACCATTCATAATTTGATCACGGGGAAAAGCTACCCAACTACCGGCACCGACCCAATTAAATTAGAAGAATATTTGGTTGAAAATATCGAAGAAGATTTTATCATCTTGTTAAAAGATCCAACTAGAGAAGATGAAGAAAATGGTACGGAATATTTCTTCAAAGGTGGTGTGTTTGCGTTTGCTGCCGGGTTCAATCCAAGTGATCGTTTTAATAAACCTTTGACATTCATTCATCATCCGATCCCAGGGTATGAATCCAAATTGAAGACTTCCATGAATAGATTTTTCAATAGATTGTCTCCAGGTCTGTTTATCACTAGACTGAATTTTTCCATGCAAACTCATAATAAGTTTTACGTTGATGATGCCAATAAAGGTCACAATTTGCCAGAAGGGTATGTTCAAGAACCATTGAAATACGAAGATTTGGATTTCGAAAATCAAGTTCATTATAGAAGTGAAAGACAAGTGTTGACCAAATTACCGAAATCAGGGGCTATCGTGTTCACTATTAGAACCTATCTTTTACCATTAGCTGATGTTAAAAGAGAAGGGAAAGAAGTTAGTGAAAGACTTATTGGTGCCATTAGAGGATTACCAAAAGATATTTCTCAATATAAACGTGGTGATGAATGGGGACCAGCGGTGATTCAATTCTTATCAGAACCATAGATAGGCATGTATATATATATAGATTCAAAATCAATATAATAAAAAAATAGTTTTACGTGTATACTATATCATACTTACTACTTAGATATGGGTTATTTCTTCACGCACTTCTTCCCAGATGTCTATATTTTTCTTTGCCCAATTAATCAAGAATCGGTTATATTGTAGTAAGATATCATAAATCATTTGTAATTGCTTGGTTTGGAAAGCTTGTATGTTTTTGTTGACTTCATCGGTGATAAATGATAAATCTGCTAACATGATATCTTGACATTTTTCCAAAACTTGGATCTTTTGTTGCAATTGAACGATTTTCTGTTTCCTAGTTTGTTCTGGATTTTGGTCGATTATTTCACTGACATATTGAGTAATTTTCTTGAAACTTGGGAACTTAAATTTTGAAATGGAAGATGAAGATGACGACAGTGGTGGTTGCGGCACTGCTGCTGAGGATTGTTTCTGTTGGTCTTGTTTGGATGTATCTAAGTTGTACTTTGTATTTTTCGGTTTCCCTTGTGAATTAATAGCATTTTCGATTCTACTGGACTCTTCTTCAATCTTCAATAAATCATCCAAAGATCTCTTCTTCTCTTGTATTTCAGTGTCCAACATGTTTTTCTGTTTAAGTTTTCTCGATTGGTATTTCGCCACATAATGTAAAATAGTGGTATATTGGACTATTTCTCCCAATGGTTCGGAAAATTTGGTTTCCAACTCTCCAATTAATGAGTTAATCGTGATGTACGATCGATCAAATACCTGTCCTATTTTATCAAATATGATATTAAGCTCATTGTCATTGTTTTTCTTTGTATCAGATGTCGTTGTTTCAGATAATATAAGTGAAAAAGAATTGAACGTACTTCCAAGCTTCGTATAATCGTTTGATAACCCAATGAAATTAGCCATAATACGTTTGTTGATTTCATCCAATTCAGATGTATTGGAAATGTATTGCGTTTGTGAATTCGGACTCCCCGTTTCTTGACCATTCGTGGACCCATTATTCAATAGTTTATTCGTTTTCTTAGTAAGCCTCTTCTTATTGTCTTTGAAAAATGACATGGTATTTTTATTTGATGGATTGGGTAAATTGACATATATTGGATCAGTTTTTAACCCATTTTCTGGATTCAGTAGGTATATCGATTTGGGTAATTGACTTTGGATAAGCGTGATTTCATCAGTCCAGTTTGCATTTGGGTCTAAAAACTTGGCAAAGAATTCCAAACTTCTAACCTGTTTGATTTCAAGACAATTGTTCAAGAAATTTGTTAACAATCTTTTCCGATGTTCGATTAACTTATTTTTGTTCAAGTGGGTAGAATTTATGTATGAGTACGATTGAGGAATAGTGGTATTAGTTCCTCCAGATGATGATGCGGTTGATGTCGGGGTTGATTCATTATTATTGTTGCTATTGGTACCAACTAATCCATTCAATACGGAAAAGTCAAAATAGTTTTTAGGAGGAATTGGTGGGATAATTATTAGTGGGAATATCTTAGTTAATACATCTCGCAAACTTTCAAAATCACTGTACCTTCTTCTTGTCAAAATATCATCATTTGAATTTTCCATATTGATTAATTTAATGGTGTAGACAACATATTTTTTCAGCAGATTCGACATTCCTTCATTTGAGTTCCCTGCTTCGGTGATTTGTATCTTGATCTTGGTATACGGTTTTAATAGTTTGGTTACTCGACTTTCAAAATTCATATTGACCGCATTAAATACTTCCCCAGTTGTCGATGATTTTTTGTTTTTGGCGTTGGTATCATTGTTAGATGCCGAATTGTATAAAAGTAACGAATCATCATCATCATCGTCGTCGTTGTCATTGACATTGTCATTGTCGTTTTTGTTGGTCGTTCCGTTATCTTCACCCTGATTATGTTGATCCCCCGACTTATCTTTATGTTTACGATCATTTTTCATGGATAATTTCCCATTGAACGTTTTAGTAGAAATCAAACTCGCCAATCCTTGACTATGATGTGAGAAAGGATTGTTATCTTCTTCATCATCCACAAATGTTGGATGTTGACTAGCACCCGGAGTTTCGTCCGTGACTATTTCAGTAGTTTTGTGACCTTGTGAGTATGCCATTGTTTTTGAACTATCAATTGTTGAATTATCTCGATTTTCTGATTCTGTTGCCATGGTTCGTGAAAAAAAAAAAATAGTTGAATATGTAATTATGCGTGATCTCTCCAACGGGTATATACTTTTTTTTTCGTTGTTTATAAGTTTAATAAAAAAGTGGAGGAGGAGAATTAAAAGAAGGAGAATGAGATTATATGTAGGGGCAAAAAAAAAAAGAAGAAAAATAAAATCTAGTCACCATTTATTACGTAATACAAGCGATACAGTTTTTCTCTACAACCAACTTTGTAGATTATATGATACTTACAATTGAAGGACTCGCCATTAGTCAATTCCATTTGTTGTTGACGATCTGATTCTGTTGATAAGAAGTACTTTTCCACCTGTCAACCGTGACTTGACAAGGTCGTGTAAATATGCCAGATTATTTTTGTTTTTTTTTCAGTTCTCAATTTTTTTTTCCGAACTGTATCTTCAAAACATCATCGAGTAAACAAAACCATCCATCATCACTATACTTCCCAACATGACGACAAATTTAGTGCCGTATGATGAAAATAAAAGTATTGAAGTCCAGTTTGCTCAAGCATTGGAACATTACCAATTACACAAATCAGATGCATCAGTGCTGCCATTTGATTTCTTACAAACATTCAAACAAATTGCTGCTTCACAAGCACTAAAATTGGGAAGCGAGTTAAACGACGATGAATCAAATGAACATCTTTATGAACAATTTTCCAGTTGGGATTTGGAAACTAAAATATGGAACCTCGCGGAAGACTTGTACTCATCGAGATTATCTAGTCCTGAAGATTTTCATGTTCATGATTATTCATCTTTATCATTAAAACAAGACCAATTTTTATCATCCCACCCAAAATTGAAAGAATTGTTGATTATCATCAATTGGATTCAGAGGAATACTAATCTGTTTAGTTATCAATCCAATGAACAAACTAAATGGCAAAACACTAAAATTGCATTACAAACCGCTGATGTCAGTGTATTTATACAAGACCCTACTAAGAATAGTCAGAAATTCATTGATAGACTAGATATTGATGCACCATTAAGGTCAAACTTACCAGTTCACCCAAATGACCAATTGATTGACCTGGAAAATTATAGTGTTATTTATAAATTAATTTTGAGTGGGAAAATTCAAGAAGCAATTGATTATGCCAACACTACAAGTAATTTTGCCCTTGCATTGATCCTTGTTGGTGCTGCTCAAGACTATAAAGATCCTGTGTTGGATGGAGTTGGAGCTGGTGATGACAATGATTCTCAAGCCGGTGGTCTTAAACATAAATTATTATGGAAAGAAACCGTATACAAGTTATCCCAACAATCCAACTTGAACAAGTATGAAAAATTGATCTATAACTATTTATGTGGTGGGGATATCTCGGAAAATTTAAAAGCTGCAGGAAATTCGTGGGAAGAATCGTTATTATTATACGCCTATCAATTGTTATCATACAAATTGGATTTGTTTATTTTAGAAAATTCATCGGAATCATTATCAATATCTATTCCTAAACCTCATCCACGTTCAATTAATGAAATTTTAAACGCATTATCCCTGGCAAATACCGAAGTGGCAACGGAAAGTCTAAATCCATTGCGTATCATCAGTGGTGCTATTATGATCGATGAAGTATGGTCAGTTATTCAAAAAATTGACAACGATTCGTTAGAAAATGAAAACATTCTTCGTATTTTGGTCCATTTAGCAATTTTTATTGCTTTGGTGCGCCCAATCGAAGATGCCTCAGCTTTAACTTCCATCATTAGATTTTATATTTCAGACTTATTAGAAACAAACATGTCCGACTTGATTCCAGTTTATTTATCGTTTATTCCTAATGAAACAGATGCCAGAGAAACTTATTCGATAATTCTTTCATCAATCACTGATAAAGATGAACGTACAAGACAATTAAAAGCCGCCAAAAAAATAAGTCAACCCTTTATCAATGAAGAAGTTGATGATATGATTATTGTCGATGATGATGATAAATTAGTTAATGTATTGAGAAGAACGGTTGAAAGAGTTATGAAAGAAACGGAAGCTTACTATCAAAATGAATCCACTGTATTTGTACATGATGATGATTCCAAAACCGATGAAACTGATTTTACTTTATACCGTGCAGTTGAATGGTTTTTTGAAAATCATATGTATGAAGACGCAATTAAAGCTACAATAGTAGTGGTTCGTCGATTTTTAGTCAACGGTAAATTAGCCAGTTTGAAAAAATTTGCTTCTGGTAATGATTTCAAAAGATTAATTTTAGATTACAATGTTTCGGTGATTCATAAAAAGGACGATAATGAAATCAGCGAGGATGTTAAACAAGAATTATTAGAATATAATAATTTCATTGAAGCATTGACGTTAATAGATGATTGGAAATCGTTCACTGCTAGTGGTAATTCATACAATGGGTCTACCGTGGAGCTGTCACTAGAAAAGACTAACAAAGTACTTAAATCAATTTTGAGCAAGTGGTTACTTGATTTACCAGACCCGGTTTTCAAAGATTTCCGTGCATTATATATCCCATACCTTATTATGGAGTTAATTACAATCTATCAAAATGCTAGAGTTAAAGATTGGAAATACATTCATCAAGCGTATAGTTTGATAAATGAAGTTGCTGATAATCTGGAAAATGATTATTTGGAGTGTTTTACGAAAAGTGGTCGCTTAAACGAATTTTTAGTTAAATGTGGTGAATTATCTATTGTTTCAAGTGAACGTGGTATACAAGGTATATTTAGTCCAGTAAAGTAAAGTAAAGTAATTAATTTAACGAAGAAGCTTTTTCATACAACAAATCAACGACACTTGATAAATTTTTAACCAATTCTAAAGAAGCTTCGTAAGAGGCGTCTTTTCTTGGTTCGTCGTAGATTATTAACCAGCCATTACCTTGATCTAAAACACCGTAAAACACTTTATCCAAAATCATTTGTGACAATTTACCTTCCACTTGTTGCAAGTTTAATCCAATGACTTTGGAAATATGTGACAATTCAACACAACTATAACTTTCAATAATTTTCAACAAATTTTGTTCTAATAAGTTGTCATATAAAGCATTGAAATGGTTTTTAATTATTGGATCCGATTTCAATTCTTCCGAGTAGGTCAATAATGAACTTTCGAAATCTTTCAAAGATCTATTGGAGTATGCAGTCGCAATAGCTTTCATGGCATCAATATCTCTTGATTTATATTTAAGGACGTTTTTATTGTTTAAGATATTGTTAACATCGTCAATCAAATTCAACATGATCTTGGTTAATAACATGTACTTCAATACAACAATAGAACGTGGATCATCTTGACTGTTGAAACCTTCAAAACTTTCGTAAAAGTATGAGAATGCTGTTTTGTAATCCTTATCTTCAGAATTCAAAATACCACTTTGACAATCCAATTCGGCTTGTAAAATAGTTGGACAGTAGATGGAATTGGCCGATGTTCTGGCACTAGTTAATGCTGCTCTTGATTTAGGGATATTTCTTAATGCATGGTATATTTTCAGCTCCAACAATTGAACTTCAACTAATGACGACTTATCATCTAATTTTTTGTACTCTCTTAATAAATCATTAATGATTTTAATAGCTTCTTGGTAGTTTTTCTTTTGATATAACAAATCACTCAATTTCAATTGCAAAGATTGTCTCAAGAATGACAATTTGGAATCAATGGCCCATTGGATACTTTTCCTGGTGGCATCGATTTGAACATCCAATACATTTTCCAAATTATCGAAATCTTCAAGTAATGTTTTAACAATTTTGGCGGTTTTAGATTTGGCAAAATTACCCAATACTGCACGAGAGTCTTCGATCAATTGGGACAATTTGGTTGGTTCATTTAAAGTTTCATAAATTTTACCCAATTCCAATATGGCGCTTTCTTGTTGTTGTAATTGTTTCGATGTTGGTGTTGATACGTTTTCTATATTGATGATTTGTTTATATTTGGATTCCGCTTCTTCATACTTCTTTTCTGTGACTGCCTTTCTGGCTTCTTCTAACAATTGTTGTTCTGACGACATGGCTTGGTTTGTTTATTGTTGTGGGTATTCCCTTTTGCCATCAAAAAAAAAAAAAAAAATTTTTCGTTCATATTTATCACAACTTGAAAAAAAAAAAGGTTCTTTTCGCACGACTTGGATTTTTCACTACACACAACTTTTGATTTTTTTTTCACTCTAATAATTATTTCACATCAAATTCCGAAAACTCAAGATACCAATCTCGTACAAATGATCAGCCAGAGGGTGATACAGAAAAACGTAACAATGGGTGTACCATGGAGGTTAACCACAAACTACGTACGAGCTTACTCGACACCAAAACGTTTCCAACATAAATCAAAACCGAAGAACAATTTACCATGGTATAAAAGATGGTCCAACTACTCTCAATCTGATGAGTTTCAAAAGAAAACCATGCCAAGAGTCTATATCTCAGCATTTGTAATGTCATTGATTCCATTTTACTTTTATATGAGAGACAGATACCATGAAGACAAACAAGTGAAACATATTAATGAAAAATACGATCAAGATCCGTCTAGTTTATCAGAATATGAATATTTAGTATTGAAATCATTGAACAAATCGGAAAATTTAAGACCATTGGAAGCCAAGAAATACAAAATCTACCAATTGATGAGAAAAGAATTCAGACGTAAGAATTTCTTCAGTGAAGTCATGTTTAACCCATCGCCAGAAGAATTGAATGAATGGTATCAAAAACAAGCCACATTTAAATCTGTGACCAAAGCAGTTCCAGTGTTGAGTGATGATATTTACGACGGAACCAAACCTAATGTTCGTACTGCCATTCAAGCTGCTGAAGATACCACTGATTTCTACGAATCTAAAGCAAAAGAGTATGATGATGCGGTGAAATGGGAAGAAAGAGGTATCTTGATGGGTGGCAAGAGAAGATGGTTGATGAGACATGCTGAAGGTGATGTTTTGGAAGTATCTTGTGGTACTGGTAGAAACATTCCTTATTTGTACCCTGACCAAATCAAATCGATTACGTTTATTGATTCCGCAAGAAATATGGTTGAAATCACCAAAGAGAAATTCAAAAAAAGTTTCCCTGATTTCAAAAAAGTTGCCTTCACTGTTGGTAAAGCCGAAGATTTGGTTGACTTGGCCGATAATGTAAAATATGATACCATTATTGAAGCTTTTGGTTTATGTTGCCATGAAGATCCTGTCAAAGCATTGAAAAATATGGCCAAGTTATTAAAACCAGGTGGTAGAATCGTATTGTTAGAGCATGGTA
>JAKTXQ010000108.1:0-15455 GCA_030582995.1 Candida maltosa
GAAATCATGGATGATATGACAAGCAGAATAAATCGCCGGAACGTCAAATTGGAAAGAGAAGAAGCATTTAATGCGATGTGTGATATTGCTTTAGATAGAGCTCATAAATTAGGTGTAAAATTGTAACTTCCAATACATATGCAACGATGTAACAACAACTTGTAGTGAGCGTTTTATCTTATCTGTCTCTCGTCATTTCGCACGACCTAATATTTCTATTTTTTTTTTCCTTTCATTCTCAAGGATTAATAATTTAATTTAAAAATGTTCGTTGAGCAAAACGAGGCAGAATCTTTTTTGAACATTGATTATTTTTTTTCGTTGAAGCAATAACCAGAGTTTTATATATATAATCTAATTAACAATGGTATGTCGGAATTGATATCAATTGAACTACTTTATTATTTGTTTACTGTTATACTAACATTTTCCCCCCTTTTTTATTTTTTTTACAGGCTGGTGCTTTAGAAAATGCAAGAAAAGAAATTAAACGTCTTTCATTAGATGACGCCAATGAATCCCAATACGGACAAATTTACTCCGTCTCTGGTCCTGTTGTCGTTGCCGAGAACATGATTGGATGTGCGATGTACGAATTGGTCAAAGTCGGACATGATAATTTGGTTGGTGAAGTCATTAGAATTAACGGCGATAAGGCCACCATCCAAGTCTATGAAGAAACTGCGGGAGTCACTGTTGGTGATCCGGTTTTGAGAACTGGTAAACCATTGTCGGTTGAATTGGGTCCAGGTTTGATGGAAACCATTTATGATGGTATCCAAAGACCATTGAAAGCCATTAAAGACGAATCCCAATCCATTTATATCCCAAGAGGTATTGATGTTCCAGCTTTATCCAGAACCGTGCAATACGATTTCACTCCAGGTAAATTGAAGGTTGGTGACCATATTACTGGTGGTGATATTTTCGGTTCTATTTATGAAAACTCCTTGTTGGATGACCATAAGATCTTGTTGCCACCAAGAGCAAGAGGTACCATTACCTCCATTGCTGAAGCTGGTTCCTACAATGTTGAAGAACCTGTTTTGGAAGTTGAATTCGACGGTAAGAAACACAAATACTCCATGATGCACACCTGGCCGGTGAGAGTTCCAAGACCGGTTGCTGAAAAATTAACTGCTGACCATCCATTGTTGACTGGTCAAAGAGTCTTGGACTCTTTGTTCCCTTGTGTTCAAGGTGGTACCACTTGTATTCCAGGTGCATTCGGTTGTGGTAAAACAGTTATTTCCCAATCTTTATCCAAATTCTCCAACTCTGATGTTATTATTTATGTCGGTTGTTTTGCTAAAGGTACTAAAGTTTTGATGTCCGATGGTAAAGACAGAAACATTGAAGATGTTGCTGTTGGTGACAAGGTCTTGGGTAAAGATGGTCTTCCAAGAGAAGTTGTTGGTTTGCCAAGAGGTAGAGAAGTTATGTACGATGTTGTGCAAAAGACTCAACACCAAGCTGATACTGTCGATGGTGCTATTTCTTACACTTGTAATTCTACCCATAAATTGGTTGTTCGTACTAACCAAAAGGTTAATATTACTAACCATGTGTTGAGAAATGAACCACAAACTTCTGTTACTTATTTTGCTTTGGTTGACGATAAAGATTCTAACGGTCGTGAATTTAAGATGGTTAAATTATGTACCGAAAGTTTCCAACATAAAACCCATGGTCCTGAAAATGCTGTCAAAAAGGCTCAAGAATTTAAAGATACAGTCTCTACCCTTGATATTGATTGGGTTATTGAAGCTCGTGATGTCGCCAAAATGGGTTACCATGTTCGTCGTGCTACTAAACAATTGTGGGCTCCAATTTTAGTTGAAAACAATGTCTTCTCTTCTATGATTGAAAAACAAGGTTCTGATACTTCTATTGCTCCTGAATTAGCTTATTTGACTGGTTTGTGGGTTGGTAATGGCTCCTCAGAAAGTGCTGCCTTTTCTGTTGACTCCAGAGATGAAGAAATTATTAACCGTATTCAAGATTGTGCTGAAGCTGCTGGTTTAGAAATGAGAGGAAGTCACTATAAGAAAACTTATGATGCAACTATCTCCTTGCACAACCATGAAAAACGTGCAAGCGGTGTTGTTCGTAGAAACCAAAACACTCACAACTTATTCTGGACTTTACTTGGAGACATATTTGAATCAGATGGTAAGAAACTTATCAAGACTGTTCCATCTTTCTTACGTGCCGAAACTATTGCTGTTCGTGAACAATTCCTTGCTGGTTTAGTTGATGCAGATGGTCATGTTAAGAAAGATGATGTCACTGATGCTTGTCTCAGTGCTACTGTCAAGACTATTTATCCAGCGATTAGAGACGGACTTGTTACTCTTGCTCGTTCTTTGGGTATTGTCGCTTCCGTCACAACTGAAGCTGCTAAAACTGTTGGTGGTGTCAATCATCAAGAAGCTTATGCCGTCTCCCTTGGTGCATCTTCTGCTTTAGATTCGGTTCTCTCCAAATGTGCTGCCAGTCGTAAGAAAGCTGCTGAACCAGTTGGCATTAGTCGTGAGCCACACCAATTTAGCTTCTACCTTCAAGAAAAACCAGTCGATGACTATTACGGTATTACCCTTTCTGAAGAATCCGATCATCAATTCTTGTTGGCCAATACTGCTCTTGTCCACAACTGTGGTGAACGTGGTAATGAGATGGCTGAAGTTTTGATGGAATTCCCAGAATTGTATACTGAAATTTCCGGAAGAAAAGAACCAATTATGAAACGTACTACATTAGTTGCTAACACTTCCAACATGCCGGTTGCTGCAAGAGAAGCATCTATCTATACTGGTATTACTTTGGCTGAATATTTCAGAGATCAAGGTAAGAATGTTTCTATGATTGCTGATTCTTCTTCACGTTGGGCTGAAGCTTTGAGAGAAATTTCTGGTAGATTGGGAGAAATGCCTGCCGATCAAGGGTTCCCAGCATATTTGGGTGCCAAGTTGGCATCTTTCTATGAACGTGCCGGTAAAGCTACTGCTTTGGGTTCTCCAGATAGAGTTGGGTCTGTTTCCATTGTTGCTGCTGTTTCTCCAGCTGGTGGGGATTTCTCTGATCCAGTTACTACTTCCACATTGGGTATCACCCAAGTTTGCTGGGGGATGGATAAAAAATTGTCACAAAGAAAACATTTCCCATAAATCAACACCAGTGTTTCCTATTCCAAATACACCAACATTTTGAACAAATACTACGACTCCAACTATCCAGAATTCCCTCAATTGAGAGACAAAATCAGAGAGATTTTATCCAATGCTGAAGAATTGGAACAAGTTGTTCAATTGGTTGGTAAGTCTGCTTTATCTGATTCCGATAAAATTACCTTGGATGTCGCTACTTTGATCAAGGAAGATTTCTTGCAACAAAATGGTTACTCTTCATACGATGCATTCTGTCCAATCTGGAAAACTTTCGATATGATGAGAGCATTTATTGCTTATTACGATGAAGCTCAAAAAGCAGTTGCCAACGGTGCTCAATGGTCCAAATTGGCTGAAGCCACCAGTGATGTCAAACATTCTGTTTCTTCCGCCAAGTTCTTTGAACCATCTAGAGGACAAAAAGAAGGGGAAGAAGAATTTGGAAACTTGTTGACCTCCATTTCCGAAAAATTCGCTGAAGCATCTGAATAGATTAATCCTTTCACTTAGATCTACTATTTTTTTTTATATAATATAATATCACCTTTTTACTGTTGTTTAGTTAGTATTTTTTAACAAAAAAAATAAAGAATATAATAGTTACATTTTCGAAAAATATTAACAAAATTCTATGCAATAATCAGTTGCCGAGTTGGTGATATTCCAACACCAGCCTATACAATCGCTCAAAAAATTATCAACACCATCAATTAGATCTCTAACATCGTCATCTAAAGAGTTTATTATATCTTCATTTCTGCGTAAAATCTCTTCGTTCTGGTCTTTGTTGAAATTCAAGGGGAACTCGTTGATCGGGATTCCTCTAGGGGTGTAAACTGGTTGCGGTGTAGTATTATCTGGTTCCTGTGATATTAATATAGTCTCGCTAGTTGATTTATTTGAAGCAATGTCTTCCGACGGTGCTACAGCTTTACTTTTCGGTTTCAACCAATGCGACATGGATTCGAAAAACGTCTTTTTCGGTATTCCAAAACTATCCAGTTGGAATGGATGCATCCCTGATAAAACCACTTCATTGTTGTGGTGTGAATCCAGTGGTCGAAATCTGGAGTACCGATTCTCGATAAACGCCGATAACCCGCCGCCGTCTAATGTTCCATTGGAACGTTGACGCAATTGTTGACGTCGTGGGTAATATAGGTCTGGCTCAAATGGTGGATGGTGAGGGGACGCCAAACTAGAATAGTATGGCGATTGGGAACCTGATCCCAGTGTGATGTCAATTGAACTAGTGGATCTTAGTGGGTTGGATGATGCCAAACAATTGATTATAGGCGCCGTTTGACTATATTTGAAAGTTTGTAATTCTTTAGGTTCCGATTGGAATACTGGCGATGTTATCGGTAATGTGACCGATTTGAAATCATCTCCAAACCTATATGTTGACATCTTTACCGAGATTGCAAAAAGAAAAAAAAATGCTAGTATAACAATAAAAAAAACAGGTCCTGATCGATTCAAACCTTTTTTTTTTTGATTGATTTTGCAACAGTGGACTCTTACAACTAAAATTATTTTTATAAAAATTTTTTTATATTTCGGACATTTACATATTTTCGTTAAAACTTATATATATGAAAACGGTTTCTTGGGGGAACAATTAATGTTCGTATAAGAGTCTAGCATCATTAAAAACCAAAGGGTACTTAAAAAAAATTAAAACAACATAAACCATAACTTAGCCATCAAGCAGATAAAAAACACCTAACCAATTGTCAAAGAAATTATTCAAATTGTTTCTTCTTCCATTAAACCTCTGTCCGATTACTTGGATCTAGCTCTAACCTTCCGTCTCTTTCTCTTTAATCTTCTAACTCTCTTTTTTCTCCACTTATCTCTCATATTGAAATATTAGTGTATAGTGAAGAAGAAGAAGAAGAAGAAGAAAAAGAAGAAAACAAAAAAAAGGATAATAAAATAAATGCGTGAACAAATTAAAAAGGCATGAACATTGGAGACAGCAAGAAAAAAAAAATTAATAGTGTGGGATAGGAGAAAAAAAAAGAGGAGATTTTTCCCATACTATTATGTAATCACGTGGTGAAAGTTAGGGTTATGCCCTAACAAATACCAATGGTTATGGTTACAAATTCGCAAATATTATTTTAAAATGATATTTTTATCTATTTATTCTATGCCTAGTCTTTTTGTCTATTTAATTTCTTGGTTTCCTGTTTTAATGCTTTGAGTAAATCTTCTCGTAAATTCTCCAATCCCAAGTCTCTGGTCAATTGGTCGATTATTTTTTCATTGATGATGATTGATTCTTTCTCCAGTACAGGATTATCAGCGTATAACTCGTCCATCTTCGTGACCGGTTCGAATACTATGTTTTTCGTTTTTAATAAATCTTCTAAATGTTGGATCCCAATCAATGCTTTAATGTTACAGTAGAGTCTGTATGCGAGATAAAACCCTGGGATGTTGGGAACCACTGGCACGAGAGCGAACGGCAATGAAATGGGGATACCAATGGCACACCCGATAGCTCGTTGAGTATAATGTTTCTTTTTATCCTCAATCAAATGCAATTGGTTAAGAATAGTTTCTGGCTTTTGAAATTGTGGGTGGAAAAGTGGGATGGGACCCAAATCAATTGTCGATTTGCTAGGAAACGATCTCAAGTAATTCTCTTCGTAGGGTATGGTGGACAACAACGCCTTGACAAACTCGACTATCTTGATGTTGACTTTCAGTTTCGAATTGGTCAATTTGGACCATCCTTTGGATGCTAAGTTGACTACCTTGTTTTCAAATTTGATAATAAACAGCACATTTTCCTGTTGCTTGGGACTCGATCGAGGCGGTTCCTGGTTATAAAATACAAATGACTTTGACGTAGTGATAGGAATAGAAATAAGGAATGATGAGTTTCTTGGGATAGTTAATGGACCTATATGCGACAGTTTCGTCGATTGCAACCTTTTAAACACAGTCGATATCATTGTTTGGCGGTTCGAAGTGGCAAAATTTCAGTTACAGCTTTAGCTGAAATTAGGAAATGAAAAAGCAAGAAAGAAAGAAAAAATAATTACGACTGAAAAAAAAAAAATAGGACAGAAGATTGGTGCAGGTTTATTTTTGATCCGTCGCCATCGATTTATAGTTGCTGAATGAATGGATGAGGCACAAGATACTTTCGTTGATGACTTAATTTATCTTGAAGAGAAAAAAATAATCTGTTCTAAACACTCACTAGCTTTACTATTTGTGCCACAAAGTGTTTAGTTCATGTTCAATATTTTTTTTTACTTATAAATTGCTACAAATTTTTTTATTTAATGAGAGAAAAAAGAAAATATAACCTTTGGCATGCTATTGGTACTCTTCAAGCTTGTAATTGATGTATCGCTTAACCATCTCTGCTGTCAACCTGTCAAATTTTATTATTTTTTTTCCGTCCATGTTCCCAACCGGCTGCGCTGGAACTGTTTTTGTTTCCAACAATAAACAATGAAGAAAAAAAAACTATCCAAAAAGCCCAAAAAAAAAAAAATAATAAAATAAACTCGTTCCCTTTCATTATATACTTGTCTACTTTTACAGATCCATAACAAAAAAAAACAAAACAAAAGATAAAACCTACAAAGAGTTACAATCTTTCTACATCTTCCCCCTTTTTTTTTTGTTGCTGTCCACCGTTCAAGATATCTTTATAAATGAATGAGAAAGAAAACATCCCTGATTCTCGTCAAGCGGCAACCAGAAATCGGGCTACAACAACAACTTCTTCATCAGGTACAGATAGACACCACCCCTCGCCCACTGCAGAATCTATAGACATTCCATTGAATCCGTTTGCTGATGTTGTCATTAGCTCGTATAGTCACAAGGCAAATGTGATACCGCCATATGTTCTAGATACAATCTCAAAAGCGTACCATAAGGAAAACTTACAACACACAAGCACAAACATTTCTGACCAGATGACCACCAAAACATTAGCCGGCGATTCGGAGACAGAGAAACACCAAAGCATCTACAACGGAATGACCCAGGATCCGTACATAAGATCCATCGATGGAAGCTGGTGGAGATTTATGCAATCTATACGACACCAAACAGCGTACACAAACGACCAACTCAGATATGATCCGGAAATTTTACAAGAATATGATTTGAATGGAAGCTGGGGAGGTGATGAACGATTAAAGAAAGAGTTTGCCAACAGCATAAGTGGCGGTGGTGTTATCCAGGATGTGGCACGAGGACGATTTTTTGGTTTATTCGCCAAAAAAATTGGCGGCGAAAATGACACCCGAGTGAGATCGACTGCAGGGTACTGGATGGGAGAAAACCGATCACAATTGAAACCAAACTTGAAGAAAATATTCTTGTTCAACCCATTGGTCCCTTTATTTTTAAGAATGCTTATTATAGTATTTTGTGCTATAGCTTTGGCTTTAGCTGGATCGATATTCATATTCTCCAAAAGCAAATACGACGGGTATTCGGTAGAACAACAGCCAAGTACCATTATGGCGTTGGTGGTTGAATCTTGTGCCTTGGTGTATGTGATATACATTGCTTATGACGAGTACACGGGGAAACCGTTAGGGTTAAGAGAACCCATGAGCAAAATGAGGTTAATTTTATTTGATTTGTTGTTTATCATATTCTCGGCAGCTAACCTATCACTAGCCTTCGACACTATGAATGATGATGAGTGGGTGTGTCGAGTAAACAACACTCCTGGGCTAGCTGAGATCGGTCTCGTATTCCCAACAATTTCATCAATTTGTAGGAGACAGCGTGCGTTGGCGTCGTTTTTATTCATGGTTCTAGTATTATGGGTGCTCACATTCACAGTAAGTTTACTTAGAGTTATAGACAGAGTAAACACTCCAGGACCTAGAAATGTGTAAGTTTTAGGATGTTTCATCAATAATAATAATAAAAAAGAAATGTATTTGTATACAGTCGTGTTCTTATGTCCCGGATTTTTCTTCGTCCTCTTTTTTTTTATTTTTTATGTTTTATTCTTTATTTTTTATTTTTTTGTCTTTTCCCTCTCCTATCACTTTTCTTTTTTGGTTGCCATCAATACAACGTTAAATATATCAACAATTACATATACCAAGCGTTATCCCGGTCATTCATCCTTACCCTTCCTTAATTGTTATTAATTATTTTTTGTTGTTGTTGACTTTTGAATTGATTTGAAATAATGTCGACAGCACTCCCACAGTACAGTGATTTAACCGCAACTTGGTCGTTCATCCAACCGGGTTTAGAATATATCTTAGGTGCCCACGGAGAAGAGGGCGTCACTGCCAATATGTATATGAATTGTTACACTGCAGTCTATAACTACTGTGTCAACAAGTCCAGACGTGGCACGACTCCTGCATCAATTGCAAATAGTTCGGAAAATAATTCGTATTCGCTAGCTGGCGAAGAGATTTACAAAAAATTACAAGTTTATTTGACATCCTTCATTCGTAGCTTGAAAAAAAACCCAAACGAATCTTTTTTGGAGTTTTATGTTCGTAAATGGACTAGATTCACCATTGGTGCAGTTTATATGAACAACGTTTTTGATTATATGAATCGTTACTGGGTCCAGAAAGAACGATCTGATGGACGCAAGGATATCTACGATGTCAACACCTTATCGTTAATCAAATGGAGAGACGAAATGTTTAAGCCGCACGATGCCGATTTGATTGAACAAATTTTGAATTTGATCCAACAACAACGAGACAACTTGATTGTCGACACCAATTTGATCTCAAGTGCTATAAAGTCTTTGGTATTCCTAAGTATTGATATGCAGGATTTGAAGAAACCAAACTTGATTATCTATGTCAACTCGTTTGAGGTGCCATTTTTAAAAGCCACCACCGAATATTATTCAAAGGAAAGTTCAGAATTTTTAACCACACACAATGTGGTCGACTACATGAAGAAGTGTGAAACCAGATTGAGTGAAGAAGTTTCCCGTTCCAACAACTATTTGGAAGAACGAACCAAGAAACCATTATTGGAAGCTTTAAATTCCTCGTTGATTGAAAAACATGCCACTGAAATGTATGACCAATTCCTCATTTTGTTGGAACAAAACCAAATCGAACACATTCAACGTATGTACAAATTGCTTGCCAGAATACCTAAAACATTGGACCCATTAGCAACTACGTTGGAAGAATATATTAAGAAAGAAGCTGCTGCTGCTTTGGAAGAGGTCCAAAAACAAGCATCAAACGCAGAAGATAAGAAGAAAACCGTTGAACCGAAAGTGTATGTTCATACATTAATTCAAATCTATAACCAATTCAACGATATTGTTATCAAAGCTTTCAACAAAGATACCAAGTTTATCAAATCATTGGATAACGCGTGTCGTTATTTTGTCAACCATAATCCAATCGCCACCCCGAAACCAAGAAGTCCATGTAGAACTCCAGAGTTGTTAGCCAGATACGCAGATGGATTCTTGAAAAGCAATTCCAAAGATAATGACATGAATGCTGACAACTTGATGATTGTTTTCAAGTTTATTTCAGAAAGGGATTCGTTTGAAGAACACTACCGTCGTTTATTGGCCAAGAGATTAATCAATGGTACCAGCAAATCAGAAGAATTGGAAGAAAGTGTTATCCACAGATTGCAAGAAGAGAACTCAATTGAATACACATCGAAAATGACGAAAATGTTTACTGATATCAAAGCATCCGATGACTTGAAATTAAGATTCAGAGATAGAAATAGCACTGGTTTTGATTTTGCTCCAATGGTTTTGGCTCGTAGCACCTGGCCATTCCATCATTCTCCTGATTACGATATGAAGGTTGCCCCGGAATTGGAAGAAACTATTGAAATGTTGAAAACCATGTATTTAGAACAAAGTCAAGGTAAACAAATTCAATGGCTTTGGAATCACGGTAGAGCTGAGCTTAAAGCCCATTTATCCAAAGATAAGAAGAAACCTCCATTCACTTTCACCGTATCACAAGTCCAGCTTATGGTCATATTGGCTTACAACAAACGTAACAGTTACACATTAGACGAATTGGTCCAGATAGTTGGTATAAAGAGAGAAACCTTGCAAAACCATGTGGCCCCATTGGTCAAGTACAAGTTACTCAATGAAACAGATAACAATTTGGTGTTGTGTGAGTACTATCCATCCAAAAAAACCAAAGTCAACTTCATCAGTGCTATTGCGAAAGCTTCCAACGATACCGAAGTTGAAGAAATCAGCAAAGAAATTGAGCAATCCAGATTATACTTCTTGGAGGCTTCCATTGTTAGAATCATGAAGCTGAAGAAGGTTTTGTCGCTGAACCATTTGTTGAATGAAGTTTTAGTGCAAACAGGAAATAGATTTACAGCTAGAATAATCGATGTCAAGAAAGCTATCGATGGATTGATTGATAAAGATTATCTTAAGAGAAATGGTGATGAATACGAGTACATCAGTTAGTTGCTCTGCAAAGTATTTTTTTTTTGCTTTCTTTAGAATGTGTATAATACAAAGTATGTATGTATGTATATATAAAATACATGTATACAAAGAATAAAAAAAAAATCGCCAAAAAAAAAAAGAAAAAATTCTATAATACAGAACAGAACTTAAAAACCGAATCCACCTTTAGAATATGCCATAGGTTTCATTTCAGGATGTGGCACTGCTTCGAAAGTCTCGGTGGTTAAAGTCCAAGGACAATTATCATCGTTAACCTTTCTATAACCTTCGCCATCATCTTTGTCCTTGTTGTAGTCTTTATTTTCCTCAAAATGAACAACACCTCCTAAATTTCCTGTGGAATCACAATAGTTAGGTGCACTGAAAACAGTGATCAATCTACCCTTTTGTTCTTCTTCAACACCTCCCATTCTAACCTCGTGGGAACGAAGGATTTTCCTTATTTTGTTATTCAAACAGAATCGTTCAGTAATATCAGGACCAAATTGCATACCAATACCACGTTTTGAAGGTGATCTTCCATTTACTTCCTGAGGATCTGTCCACAACAATTCCATTGCCAAACCTTCTTTTGGAGGCTGAGTAGACCCATTTTTCGGGAACCTGTTGATGGATTTGATATCTTGTAAAGTGACTTTATCGTCAGAAAACAAACCACCGTGCATACACAAGTATTCCCTATTGATTAAACTTGCCAAAGGTAAGGCACCAAAAGATTCTGTAAACGCTTCAAAAACTTTCTTCGAGTACTTGTACTCACATTCGTCAGTGAATCCATAAGTTTTGTTCATGTCGCTGGTTTCGTGGTTACCACGGTTAATAAATATAGACTTTGGATAAAGGATTTTCAATACGTATAAATACAATGCAACCTCACATGACCAAGACCCTCTATCAACAAAGTCTCCGTTAAATAAATATACATGATCTTCACTGACAAACCCAAACTTGTCAAACAAATTCAATAAATCGTAAAATTGACCGTGAGTATCACCTACCACCGTCAATTTGGTACCACCAACAATTTCATCATCGCTGTAACCTGTATCAACTTTGGAATGCACTATAGATATTTCTGTCATGGTTTTCTCTTCCTTTAATAATTGGTAGACTTTTGAAATGATGGCAAACACGTGTTTCTTAGGTAATTTACCGCCATTCTTGAATAAATTAATCATATACTTTAAATATTCGTGATTCAAACCATCGATTTCAACAGTGACATCAGTCCCGTTCTTGGTGCTCGTGATACCTAATTCTGGACCTTGCCATGATTTTTCGATTTGTATTCCCTCGTAATCAACGCTGTTTAAAACTAAGGTATGATCATCACCGGCAATGGCTCGTTCGAATGCTTGTCTTTTCAAGTAGTTGGTACATTGTTTGTAATTCTCCAACGTTAATTTATCCAGTGGTAACTTATTCAAGATGAATTTGAAATTCTGTTGAGCCTGTTTATGTTGCAAAATGGCCATCAACGAAACCCCTTTTCTGTAATATGCTTTCAAGAAGTTTGGGTCGATTGCAATGGCCTTGTCACAATCTTGTATGGCAAACCCATAATTTTCCAATTTAATATGAACTTGAGCTCTGTTGGAGTAGAAAATTGCGTTATTCGGATCCAACTCGATTGCGTCAGTATAAGCTTGAATGGCTTCATCAAACTTGTGGTCTTTTAACAACTTGTTACCCTTATCTTTCAACTGAACTGCTTCTTCTTTCGTCATCTTTTTAAGTTAAGTAAGATATTCTATCTGGTTACGTTCTTTTTTTTTGTTCGTTTTTTTCCTTCCCCCAAAATTTTTCATGTCTGGAAAATTACAAACAAAGAAAAAAAAAAAAAAAATTTTTTCGTTCTGTTTTTCTTTTCTCGCACTTTTCTTTTTTCGTTTTTCTTGGTTTCTTTTTCCCGCTACTACATGAATAATCAAACAATAATTATATAATGTGGAGAAAATAGAAAGTAGTATATATTATATATATCTAACCGCGGATACGTAATCCGGAAGCAGGGACCCCAATGGCAGTGATTTTGGTAATCTTACAAACTTTACCTTTGTATTCTGATTTGTATTTTGCACCCACCAAAGCTTCAGTGACAGAATGGTCACCTCTATAAATTGGTGTGAAACTTCCACAACAAACATCAAAGTCGGCATGAGGATCAAAATCAATTTCCACAGCGTCACCACCAGCAGCTTTGGTAATCACCTTTCTGGCATTATCGGCTCTTGGACCACTGTTGGAGATCTCCAAAAGCTCTTCAGCAAACACGGCAGCCAGGGAATAGTTTTTATGTTTGAACGATTGTGTCATGGCAACTTGTAATGCATTCAACTTATGAACTGGTTGCAAGTTGACTCTAGTAAAGTAAGCGGCTAATTCCAAATTACGTTTGACATCCAGAGCTGGCAAAGCACGACGTTCCAATTCGATCGACAAACCAAGAATGTATTCGCGACACAATCTCAAGATTTCGTGACATTCTGTTTCCGCGTCTTCATCTTCCACGTTGATAGTAGCTACGGTATAGATAACGTTTCTAAACGTTTCGATAGCATCTTCCAAGTTGTTGGCTTTGAATTTTTTGAAACCAACAGAAACTTGTTCTTTCAATTGTCCAAACCCAGGAACAGATGGTTTAAACTTACGTGGGTTGTCTTCATCATTATCATCCCTAATGTACGTCTTCATGGCTGGTAACTCATCCATACCAGGTAAATATAATTTGGAGGCACCATATACTTGGTTGAATCTGGCTCTCAACGGTTCAAAATCGACAACACCAACTTGTTTGTTTAACAAAGAGGCTGCTTGCTCAAATGCACCGGCGGCAATATAAGATGCTGGAGTTTTAGCATTACGTACCCAATCACTGATTTCATTTTCGGTGGAAGCAAATTCAGCTACATTTTCAACGTCCTCTTCGGCATCGCCAATGTCTAAGTCTTCGTCCAAGTCCCAGGCACCACCTTCATCGTCGTCGTCTTCTTCTTCAACGTCCTCAATACCTTCGACATCGAACGCATTGGCCGCATCGGTAAATCCTTCTGCGTCAAGTTGGTCTTCAGTGCTTGAAGGGGCAACGGCACCAGTGATTAAAGCGTTTTCGAAATACGATAATTCAGAATCCTTCAATGGCCAATTTCCAACTGGTTCAGCAATTGGTTGAGGCAATGGAACGTCAGCACCCAATTCTGGTAACTCAACATCCTTTTCGTCAATACCGGCTTCTTGCAAAATTTGTTCTGCCAATTCGGTTAATCCGTTAGACTTGGCTAAAGTATAAGCCAAAGGCAACATACCGCTTTGAATATAAACTTGACATCTCTTCTTAACATCGTTATCATATAACGTGTTTTGAACCAATGAGGAAGCATCATTACGGTGTTCAGCGATAGAAGACATTTTCTTTAATCTTTCATGGTCACCTTTGTACAAGTACAAGAAGGATAATTTGTCGAAAAGGTGCAATTGTTGATAAACAAATTCAACTATTTCCACATTACCTTGCAACAAAGCTTCTTCACCCAATTTAGTCCAGATTTGGTTGTTATTCAAAATTTTGGCTTGCTCTAAAGCAACTTGCAAATTACTGCATTCCAAAGCCAATTCAAATCTAGTTTCTGGGTCTTGAACAAAGTGCAATGCAACTTCTGGGAACCCTTTCTTTTGCAAATAGGCAATGATATTTTGTCCGACTAAAGTGGAGTTTTGAATTAATCTTAAAACTTCTCCAAAATTTTTATTGACCAAAGCACGTTTGAATCTATATTCAGTAGGATCGATT
This sequence comes from Candida maltosa, assembly GCA_030582995.1. Taxonomy (NCBI): domain Eukaryota; kingdom Fungi; phylum Ascomycota; class Pichiomycetes; order Serinales; family Debaryomycetaceae; genus Candida; species Candida maltosa. The sequence continues at coordinate 14,408 of JAKTXQ010000108.1, forward strand.
GAAATGACCTCGACTTGGCCAGCACGGTTCAAACAATAAACCAAGTTACCATGAACTTTGGTGACGTATAAAGTGTTGTCCAAAGTTTTGATGATACCATTATCACCATTCAACAAGGTATACTTGATATGGTTTAAGGTGGAGTACAACAACACACCGGTATCGTCCCAAGCAGCACTCTTGATTCTAATAGTTTCATGCATGGATGTAATCAATTCCAAATCTTTGTTGGCAATGGTAATGGTATGTTTCGATAATAAAGCCAAGTATTGACCATCGTTGGACCATGAGACATATTTAACGTTGTTGACATTAAGTTCAGATAATTCCTTCTTTTGTTGAACATCATAATTGATAACAGAATGAGCTTTCACCAACAAAATTCTTCCTGGTGCGCCTGGCAAAACATCAGTTACGGAGCTATCCAACTGAATGGTTTTGGTGACATTGTTACTCAAGTCTTTGACTTGCAATGTCTTGGTCGACTTGACAAAAGTGACAAATCTGTTACGGGAGATAAAGGTAGCAAAGTTAGCTTCACCCTGTCTAATGTCAGTTGGTTCAATGGCACCGGTGACATGTTTCGGCAACGTGATTAACGCATAATTACCATTATCACCTTCCCCATGTACAACTAAAACGGAGTTGTCGCTCTGGTTATAGGACAAAGTTCTCATGAACGACCAAGCCTTACCGACTTTTTTCAAAGATAACATTGGTAAGGAGCTTTCTTGTTGATTAAAGTCATATGCTTGAATTTGTTTTTCGCCGTTGACGTAGAACAATTTGTTTTGGAAAATAGTGTGAGCTGGTCTTTCACGTTCCAATTTGAAGACCATGACACCAGAGTCGTGACAAGCAGCAAACAAGTTGATAGTTGGATGGGACGCGATGAGCCAGAATCGATCATGTTCTCTTCTAAACTGTTTGACTGGGACACGTTTATTCAAATCCCAAACTCTGATGGTCTTGTCGTCAGATACGGATAAAATCAAATCTTGATGAGGATGGAAAATGGCACTCAAAACATTACCGGTGTGGCCCCTGC
>JAKTXQ010000109.1:0-12732 GCA_030582995.1 Candida maltosa
GACCAATTAGTTTATCCTGATTTATTGTCACGATTAAATCAGTTTGTTGATCTTTTGTGTAATGCTAATCATCAGTCTTTTTACATTTATCTGGCCATGGGTGAAGTATTTGCTAGATTTATCCAACTTGTGGTGGCAATTTTGATTAGAGTTAAGAACAAGAGCCATTTTCTCAAGATGTATCAACAATCATATGAAGACCAAATTGATAAAATTTCCGATAAAATAACATCGACTTTAGATTTCTTGCAGAGCAGTGTTGGTTCGGAAAAATTAACGAAGTTGTCTAAGTTATGGAAATTTTATCTTACATTTATCAACAATAGTAGTACTTCGAAACTGGTGAACTATGCCAAACTACATGCTGGGGTTCCAGAATTCAGTCAACCTAAGAGTTGCCCTGTGTTGCATGATTCAACCAACTCGAGTGTTTCTCCAATGTCAAGTATTGAACTGAAACAAGATTTCACCAGATGTCCAATATCACAAATAACAACTCCAATGAATGAAAATGGTGATAGTAAACCGGCTGATCAAGATTCAAGATCGTTTATTATTCCACCAATCAATCCAACAGCCACCTCCAACTTGAAAAGACGTAAATGTCCATTTGATCATACGACCATGATGAAACGTTCTTCGCTTTACAATAGTGCAATTGAATCAAACATGAGAGAATACAAATCGTTTTCTCCAAGCCCATTAGGTTCCAGTGTTCCGATAACCACACCAATGCTTAAGCCGCAAGATGATGACGATGAAGATCAACTCAAGTCACTTCCTGTATCAACTCCACCTCCACCGCCATCATCTACAATCATTCCTTCATCTTCGAATATGCCAATACAACAAGAAATTGGAAGTGCAAACTCATCAACGTCTTCATTATTTGTGCTTGATGATTTGGAAGTGTTTAATCAATTTAGTGATTTTGATTTAGATTTCTTACAGAATGAAAATTTAATGGATCATATTGGGAACAACGCTGGTAATGTGAATGGAGTTAAAATCAACAATAACGGTATAAGTAATAACATTGAAGATTATTTCCAGTAAAAAAAAAGTAAGTGTTTATAGATTTTGTACGAAATAAATTAAAATTTGCATATGCAAATTATTAACGGGGATTGCATTGAAAAAAAAAAAAGTATCACAAAAATAGAAGCACGAGGAAAAAAGCAAACCAAACAAAAAAAATTTTTTTTTTTTTTTGTCGTTTATGGAGTGACGAATTTAATTTTTCAAAAACTCTTTTTACTTATATACATCTTATAGAACCACATATGCCCATATATATTCATTAGATCCAATAATAATATGATGTTTAGATCCATAATTAAATATTCACCATCTATTGGGAAACCCCAAATGTATAAACCCCAGTTCACTCCTTTACTATTTAGAAATTATAGATTACTTTCAAAAGCGCAAAAGCCGTTGAGAAGTTTACCAACCACCAGTATCACAAGAAAGGCTACCTACTCCACAGTCTCCAACATCAAATCCTCCAAATCCTCCAAATCATCATCATCTAAATATTCCACGTTATTCAAATTCGGTATAGTGATAGGTTTAGCATCTACATTATTATACTACACCAATGATTCCTTCAAGCACACTATTTTAACCGTTGAAAGAGTCAAAGTGGTCACCGTTGCCATGATCCGATGTTTCGCATTATATAAAGAAACCTTGGGACGAACTTATGAAACCGATCATGAACGTCATCAAGCATTAGCCAAGACCCATAAACAAGCCGCCGAAATCACATTAAAAGCACTAGAGAAAAACGGAGGGATCTATATCAAGTTGGGCCAACATATCACCGCGTTGACGTACTTGTTGCCTCCAGAATGGACCGACACCATGATTCCGCTTCAAGATAAGTGTCCACAATCGTCGATGGCAGAGATTGAGAAATTATTCGAGAATGATTTGGGCAAGAAATTATCTGATTTGTTTATTGAATTCGATCCGAACCCGGTCGGCGTGGCATCGTTGGCCCAGGTCCATATTGCCAAATTGAAAACGGGAGAGAAAGTAGCGGTCAAGATCCAACATCCTAGTTTGAAAGAGTTTGTGCCGTTGGATGTAGCGTTGACGAAAATGGTGTTTGATTTGATGTATAAAGCGTTCCCGGAATACCCTTTAACATGGTTAGGTGAAGAAATGCAGAATTCGATCTTTGTCGAGTTGGATTTTACGGAAGAAGCAAAGAATTCGATTCAAACTGCGGAATATTTCAAGAATTTACAAAGGGAAACAGCGTTGAGAATACCTAAAATTGTTGAAGCTCAATCGAGAATCTTGATTATGGAATATGCTCAAGGGGAAAGATTGGATAATTTGAAGTATATGAAGGATAATAATATTGATCCATCAGATGTGTCGTCCTGTTTGTCCCACATATTCAACAGTATGATTTTTACTCCTGGTGTTTCGTTACATTGTGATCCACATGGAGGTAATTTGGCCATTAGAAAATTAGAAACTCCGAAAAACGGTCATAATTTTGAAATCATCTTGTATGATCACGGGTTATACAGACAGATTCCTTTGGAAATGAAGCGTGATTATAGTCATTTTTGGTTAGCCGTGTTGGATAACGATATTCCAAACATGAAGAAATACTCCCAAAAAATTGCCAATCTTCCAGACGATGATCAGAAATTTAGAATATTCATGAGTGCCATCACCGGTAGAGCACCGGATATGGCACTTAATTATGATATTTCCACTCGAAGAAGCAATGCTGAAATCCAACAAATCCAGAGTCAGATCAACTCTGAAGGCAGTGTTATTGAAGATTTAATGGATATTTTGAGTAATATGCCACGTATGGTATTGTTGATTTTGAAAACTAATGATTTGACTAGAAATTTGGATGAAAACTTGAGTAGTTCATTAGGTCCCGAACGTACTTTTTTAATCATGGCCAATTACTGTGCTAAATGTGTTTATGAAGAACAAAAAGAAAACATTAATGCTACGTTCCGTGGTTGGTCTTGGATTACTCATTCAGTTTCAAACTGGTGGAGTTACCAGAAAAGATTAAGCAGTTTATTTGTCTACGATATCTTGCTTATGGTTAAAAGACTCACCCATTAGTTAAAAGCCATTATTTATTTATTCTTGTATAAAAAAAAAAAAAGAAAGAAATGTAAACATGTATTAATTATTCATATCTTTTTTAATCTTGTCTAATAAATTGTTTATCCTTGGACCCATCAACGGTTGTCCTTTCGATGTACTTTTCTTTAATTGTTCTTTCTTCAATGCTCTTATTTTAGATTTCGTTTCCATATCACTGATTCTCTCCTGCACTTGCTCCAACTTGCTCCTCCTCCTTTCTTCTTTACGTTGTTTGACAATCTTGGCACGTTCTTCAAAATTTATTCCTGGTTTCTTGGTTCTTCTATCTTCTTGATCATCGCCGTCATTTCTATGCTCCTCTTTAGTGGTATCGATACCTTCTTTCTCTAATAATTTGAAATAATTCTTTCTTAATCTGGCTCTGTGAGTTAATGCTCTTCTGATATCTTGAGATTTAGCTTCTCGACGATCAACATATTTCTTTCTGTTCTGATGTGGTGGTTTACCGGATACCATGATTGATTGATAGATAAGTAGGAGAAAATGGAAGTTTGCGATGATTATAATTTTTTTTTTCTATGTATTTATTTATTCGCATCACAAAAATGGGTCAGATTTTTTTTAAGCTTTTTGTATGTATGTATATCTATATAAGGCAATTATCTAAAGCACAATTGTTTACCCCCAGAACACCATACTATTTAAGAAATCTAATTCGAAATCAGGTTTATTGTTACCGAATTTCCTCAACATTGGAAGAAGACTAATTTGATGAGCCGCATCAGTGATAAACTCAACTTTAGTACTTTCCAGTTGATTTTCTTTCACGGTTGCAGGAAGATAATTCGTAAAGAAATCAAACATGATCGGATCAGGGATTTCACTTGGTGTGTCAACAACTGAGGTATAAACTTTGTCGAATTTAGGACTACGTTGATTGGCAACATATAATGCCGTCAATACCAAAATTTCTAAATCTTGGAAGTTGAACCCTCCTAATTCATTGATCCCGGATAAGGAAGATCCTCTTCTACGACCATTGATTGGTGGTTGAGTACCTTGAAATTGCATTTCACCCATGTCAATGATGAAGAATTGACCTTTCAACATAAACCATAACGCATAATAGGAACGTTGTTGTAATTCATTGGTGACGATTGCTCCTTGGATATTGGTGAATTTTTTAGTTGTTTCACCTTTATTTTTCAATATCCCCTTTTCGAAAAACGCATTCCATTGATGTTCAAGGTATGTTGGTTTAAGAGAGAATTTCGGAACCGTTTGATTTTGAACACTTGATTTTCTTCTACCACCAGAAAGACCAGCACCACCAACAGTGTTTGATTCGGTGATTGAAGACAAGGCCGTGTGTGAACCAGGTTTTGACATGGCTAAAATATTGGACAAGTTGGTTAACGAAGTGGATGATTTTCTATCACCTTGTAATTCCAGGTGAGTAAGTAATTTATTGATTTCGGTGACAATATCCAACTCTTTATTTTGTAAAATGAATTGCACAATTTCTTGATCTGCTGGATTATCTGCAGAAAGTAATTTTAATTTCTTCCCTGAATGTTTTGCTTGACTAGGATCACTAGATTCCAGATCCTGAATCATCGTGGTGATAACTTTTTCAGACTCTTCCGTCAATAACGTATTTGGAACCGCATAGAAATCCAATGGGTACGCATTAAACCCAAATCTTTCATAATAAGTATTGACACCGGAATACAAATACCAAACGTATTCTTTACTCAAATAATAATTAGCCAAATCTTTATCAATATGTTCACTTCCATCAACAATGGACATTTTTTTAAAATTGTCAACCACGGAATCATCACTAGATTCCAATTTTTGTTTAATGATTTCCTCTTCGGTAGTTTCAATGGCACTTGAAACACAGAATTCCGCCAACCCTTGTTTCCTATAATCTTGGTGAGTGAATACAAAACTGATCAATAACGCCGTGACATTGTTGACTCCGAAAAGCGATGGATCAGGCAATGATGAAATGGCATTGGATCGATTGGCAGGTTTATAGAAACCTTTCACGTGTTTGACGAAAGTACTGGCGACAATGGTGCCATTCGTGGTATCTTCCACATAATAAGCCACTATCTTACCACCATTTTCAATGTATTGACGGATATTGTTTGTCAAGACGTCAGCGAATTCTTCCGGTGAAACCGGTCCACTCCATTCGGTACCACTTAATTCAAACATTTTTCTGATGATGTTGAAATCCGAAGTGGTTTTGAATTTGAATTTCGAGGATACACGAGTCATGATATACGAGTTTCTACTATGTATATAGGTTGGGATGGATGATTGTAATTATTTTTTATTCGGAGATTCTTTTTGAATTTATTTTTTTATAATAATTTTTTTTTTTCCTTTTTTTAAATGGATTGAAGATTTTCCAGAATTGCTCAAATAGTTGTCGTCGCTATCTCCTTGAATTATTTTATTTTTAGTTTTTTTTTCCGCCCCCGCATATTTTTCAATGTATGACGTAATGCACAAAACAGTATTATTGTATAATATTAGTTTACTCTATATATCTATAAACTCACTGGTTTTTATTCCCTTCTCCTCAAATCTTCCTCAACTCTTTCATAAAGGCCGTCTGGAATCGATGAGTTGAAATTAAGTAAATGCCTCATTTTCGGACCAAAGTAATGCTCTTCTTCACCATCGTCTATTTTTGCATCAGTTTCTTCTAAATAATAGAAAAGAACCATTAGCTCTAAACCAAGAGTTTGTAATTCTTTAAAGTCGGTAAATTGACCTTCAATTTCTCCGAAATCCATACCTGACAAATTAAGATAGACCAATGATTTTGGAAAGACATCGAGTGACAATTTTGCAGAATGATAGGAAACGGAACTCATATCCAAATGCTTTAATGATTTACAATTGGAAAAATCAAAAAATCGAGTGCTTTTAACGCCTTTATACATGGACATATTGGTCATTTCAAAAACCTCCAACGACGATGGGAACAGATAATGGTATTGATCCGGATCAAACTTATTGCGTCCACATCGCAATTTTTTCAAGTTTTGTGGAAGATTTCCTAATTTTGTTAACGAATTATTGTAGACATCCAATGCCCGTAAATTATCAGGAAATGTGAAAGAATCATCAATATCGGTAATACCATTCTCGGAAATATCCAATTCTATTATACTTTGCGGTATTTGGAAAGTCGATTGGTTGATAGTTGATATTGAAGTATTAGTGATAACTAAGTAATCAAGATTTGGGGAGATAAGATCGATAGCTTTTATTGTAGAGTTGCCAACTTCCAAATACTTCAACGACGGACCAAATTCACATTTAAATGTAGAAATATCATTTAATTCATTGAAACTTACATCAACTAGATTATCAAAGTATTTAAACCTTGCAAAATTCAAACTTTTCATCTCATTAATACGCAACGACGTTAATGATGATGGTATATCACCAATATTTAAGTCATATGGAAGTATCGTTGAAAATTTCTTCAAATTACTGAAGTCATACGCTGCAGATTCTTTTGGAAAAAGGGTAAATTCAGGTGAGCCTCGGAAGAAGCCAGCGACTCTGAAATTGTGCAATTGAGGTAAAATTTTGGACAAAAAGTGTGCACTATCATCAAGCTTCTGTCTTTTTGGACCATCTCTCTTTCTTCCGGTGTTTTTCCAATATTCATATAAGGCAATGAGTCCACGAACTCCAATAGTAAAATCAGTGACTTTTTTAGGAAAATCTCCAGTAATATCGGAAAAAACATTACAGGACAATTTCACCAAGTCAGGACAGTCACGACACAACTCACGAAATGATACCAGGGAACTTGCGTGTAACTCTAAAAGGTTTTTGGGGCAAATGATGCTACCCGCCGTGAAAAAATAATTTAGTTTTTTCAAATTCTCCAAATACCTAAGATCAATGACATAAGAATCTTCTGCTTCTTCAGAATCGGAATCTTCGTAGTCGGAATCTTCTGAAGGATAAATGCCAAATCTTAGATCAGTTAAACCAATTGGAAAACTTATCAGAATAACATCTTCCGGTTCTGCATCTTCGAATTCACAGTTTAATTTTTTCAAACTCAGCGGAATCAACTCAAAATCTTTGGCATCAAAACCTTGTCTCACGATTATTTGCAATGAAAGTTCAACTAGATTATCGAAATTTGCCTGATTAAACACCTTCTTCAACGAATATATATTCTTAAGGTCCAACGCTTTCGCATTATTGAACCACTTTTCATTTGATCCATATTTGGATTGATTCATGTAATAGTACGATTCGAGTCTCGTGACGTTGTAAGGATATGATTTGAGCGTTTTTACAATCCTCGGATCGATATTCAGTTCAAGATCATAATAGTCAAACGAAATTACAATTTCACTATTCTTCAAAAGATTTGGAAGATAAGCGTGAGCATGCATTAAATCCACTGGGTCATTGAAATAGATTTCTTGAGGTGGAGGCAAATCGTTGTCATAAATAATCTTCTGTAACTCGCTCAACAGCAATATGTCGGGGTCTTCATAGTCTGGTTGCCGGAGGTGAGCACCAATAGTAAATTGAGGTTTTTCGAAAAGCCTATATTGATCAGCTTGTCGATAGTAATTGATGATGACTTTGGAATATAATGCTCGTAAGACATATGGTCGTATCAGTGGAATTTCTTGAATAGCTTCAAGAAACCGTAGTCCAATGAAATTGAAAATAGTTTGGAGTATCTCCTTTGGAAAATTCAATATTTTCACCAACGACATGGTCAAAAGGGTGTATTCGATTAACAAAAACAAACAGTGATCAATGGGTTTCTTTTCTATCAAGACGGGATTTGCTGTTCATTTTTTTTTTATTTCGTTTTTCATTGTGGAATTTTTGTTTACGTTTGGAATTAAACACGAAAAAAAAAAAGGAGTAGATCGCGTATTTTCCACAAAGCTTGTTGCGAAAGAATCTAGAATCAAAAAGATTTGGACCACATATACACGACTCTCAAATATTTATTTATGAAGATACATATGTACCAATTTCCAAATACCATTTATGTATATTTGTTTGCTCTATATCTCTATGAACTTATTTTCTTTTTCTTTTCTTTTGTCCCCTCTCTTCAAATCAGCCCTAACTTTCTTATAAAGGTCTTTTGGAAGCGATGAGTTAAAATTAGACAAAGCCTTCAATTTCGGACCAAAGTAATGTTCTTCTCTACCTTCTTCAATATCTTTATCAGTTTGTTCTAAATATTTTTGAAGAACACCTTGCTCTAAATCAAGAGTTTTCAAATTTTCGAAATCGGTAAAATTTCCTTCAATTTCATCAAACTCCATACCCGACAAATTAAGATAGACCAATGATTTTGGAAAGATATCAAGTGTTAATTTATCGCCGTAATACTCTGAGTTACTCAAATCCAAATACTTTAATGATTTACAAATGGAAAAATCAAAAAATTTAGTGTAAGCATCAGTGTCAAACAGCTCCATATGAGCCATTTCGAAAACCTCCAACGATGATGGAAACAGAAATTCGAATTCATCTGGATCAAAATAATTGCGTCCACATCGTAATTTTTTCAATTTTTGTGGAAGATTCCCTAATTTTTTCAATTCATTGAAAGAGATATCCAATACCCGTAAATTATCTGGAAATCTGAAGGAATCATCAATATCAGTAATACTGTTAAAGGAAATATCCAATTCAAGTAAACCTTCTGGCACTTTGAACGTTGATTGCTTTATAACCGACATTGAAGTTTTAGTGACAACTAAGCTTTCAAGATTTGGTGAAATAATGTCGATTGCTTTTATCTTGGACGAATCGACTTCCAAATACTTCAATGAAGGACCAAATTCGCATTTAAATGTAGAAATGTCCTTCATTCCACTGAAACATACATCAACTAGGTTATCAAAATGTTTGAAGCGTGAAAAATCCAAACCTTTTGAACTACTAACACGCAATGACGTTACTGATGATGGTATATCGCCAATTTTAAAGTCATATGGAAATGTCATTGCAAATGTTTTCAAGTTGGAAAAGTCATATGCATCAGATTCTTTTGGGAAAAGGGTAAACTCGCCTGAACCTCCGAAGAAGTCAGAAACTTTGAAATGGTGCAATTGAGATAAAATCTTGGACAAAAAGTGTGAGTTATCATCTAACTTCCGTCTCTTCGAATCATCATTTTTCTTATTTATATGATGCCAATAGCGGTATAATTCAGAAAGCCCGTCAACCCCAATAGTCAAATCAGTGACTTTTTCGGGGAAATCACCAGTCATATGCGAAAAACTTTCACAATTCAATTTCACCAAGTCAGGACAGTCACGGCACAACTCACGAAGTGGTACCAGGGAATTACTTACGTGCAACTCTAAAAGATTTCTAGGGAATTTAATACTAGCCCCCGTGAGAGAATAATATAACTTCTTCAAGTTTTCCAAATAACTGAGATCAAAGACAGGAGCAGCTTCTCCTTCTTCAGGGAAAAAATCATCAAAAGGAAACGTCGAAAAGTGTAGCTCAGTTAAACCAGTTGGGAATTTTATCAGACTAATATCTTCAGGATCTATTTGATCAAAATAGAACTCTAATTTTTTCAAACTTGAAGGAATCAACTCAAAATCCTTGAAATCAAAATCGCTGAAATCAAAATTTCCTTGCGGGTCCATATCCAATGAAAGATCAGCTAAATTATCAAAACTCCCTTGACTAAATACCGTCTTCAACGAACCGATATTCTTAAGATTCAAAGATTTCACACTATTGAACCATTTTTCATTTGACCCATATTTGGATTCATCCATAAAAGAATACGAATCAAGTCTAGTGACATTGTAAGGATAATCCTTGAGTTGCTTCACAAGAATCTCATACATAAATTGTTCCGAACCAGAATAGTTAAACGAGATTCCAATTTCACAATTCTTCAAAAGTTCTGGCAGTAAATCATGAGCTTCCACTATATCCATTGGATCATTGAAATATATTTTTCTAGGTGGAGGTAAGTCATTCTCTTCAATGATTACCCGTAACTCATCCAACATCAATATATCAGCCAATGGCTCTTCAAGTTCACGGAATTGAGCACCAACAGTAAATTGAGGATTTTTAGGAAGTATAAATTTATCTTTAAACCGAAAATAATTTAATGTAACCTTTGAATATAATGCTCGTAAAACATATGGTCGAATTTGAGGGATATCTTGGATTAGTTTAAGAAACTTTGGTTCAATAAACTTGAAAATAGTTTGTAAAATCTCTTTTGGTAAACTCAATAATTTCAGTAACGACATGATCAAAAGGTGTAATCAATTGATGAAGCAAATAGTGATCAAATGGTAGAAGCAATTGACAAAACAAAAAGTGATCAAGGGGATTTTCTTTTCTATCAAGGGGCAAAATGTGTTGTCCACTTCATTTGTTTCTTTTTTTTTGCAAGGATTTCAGTTTTTGACGGTGGGTTTTTTTTTTTAAGGTTTAAGATTAGAATTAAAGACGAAATTGAAAATAAAAAAAGGGGGGTGAGTCGTGTATTTTCCATCAAATATGTTGCAACAGAAATTAAAAAATAGAAGATTCATCAGACAGTGACTCAACTGGAGATAATCTCACATCTTTCCGTTTTATCATCTTTTCCGTTTTATCATCCTTCAATACCCCAAACAGTGCATAATCTATCCTTCAAATACTCCTCCTCCTTCTTCTTGTTCCCCCCATATATATTTCGGTTATCAATGGAGACTTACCATCCTAAGCAATACATTTTTCTTCTCTCATGCTTCACCCGCCAAAAAAAAAACCAACCTCGCTTTTCGGCAACGTCCAAAAATGGATTACATCAAACGACAACTCCGCAACAGCTTAAACAGACAAAAAACGTTACACAATATCATGGGAATACAATAGAAGAAATCAAAAAGAGGGTTAATAATACGTCTCTTGTTGTATTGCCAAGATTTATACGTTATCTTTAACCATTCAGATCAGAACAGAAAATGCCCATACATATAAAAGAAATCCCCGTTTTTGAGTACCTGTTAGGAAACAGAAATTATTAGAGAGAGAAAGAGGCAGTTTATTGTTTTTTTAGTAAGAGGTTACAGTACATTTTTGTCCGATTCATGGAAGTACGGAAGTGAAAAAGAAACAAAGAGCGAAAAAGAAATTGAAGGCGAAGTTTCTTTTTTTTTTTGGTACCGGAATTTTATCTCCTGTGCGGGAGGAGCGCTGTGCGAGAGCGCAACAACAGAAAAGCAATTTTCATATTCATTCAAATGACTTGTCATCATGAGATGAGCTGCAAAAAAAAAAGAAAAAAGAAACAAAACGTATAAACTAAAAGATTGAATTGATAACTATCTACATTCTCTCCACTATTGGCTACATCTTCCTTTTGGGGTACATTCAACTCTAATCCTTATCACCCTATATATAAATTTACTAAAAGCGATAATTATATTTTGCTTTTATAAAGTGGAAACAATAAGATGCTGTCCGATAAAGGCACCGCTGATAGGAACACAACATTCGTTTAACATGAAAAAAAAGAAACAATAGAAAATATAAAAAAGGTTAAAAAAAAATGTTCTTAACTATGGGAGTGTAGCAGTTCGCCGTGGAGTTTTTTGTATGGATCGCCGTACAAGAAAACAGCGAGGTTTAAAATTGCCTCAAAATTTTTTATTTTGTAACGCTCCGCAAACGCCAACTTGCAACACAAAAAAAAAATTTTCCCATACATACAAAAAAAAAACACATCATGTACATACAGGTTTAAAAAAGAATAATGACTGAATTTTTTTTTTCTTTTTTAGTTTTTGTAGTCGATGATGATGGGAAACATATTTATATAATACGTAGAAGGGAAGGCTGTTATGGATTTCTATTCCTGAAAAAGAAAAAATTTTTTCATTTCATTTCTTTTCAAGTCCCTTTTTTTTTACATTACACTCTTTCATTTATTATTATATTATATTATCCAATGAGTGATAAAAAATCATTAGATATACCAATGAAGGACATCAGTCCTGAGTCATTGACAACTACAAAGACATCTTCAATTGATGATGAAGAAAAAGAACCAAGCGTATGGAGGAATTTCGCTGACTCATTCAAACCACCCGTGAGACACCACAAATCTTCCTCAGCATCAGCATCCGACCTCGAAGACAGACCAAGTCAATTCGAATCTGAAGTTGTTCCCGTGATGGAACAAGGTTTAAAAAAGCGTCAATTGCAAATGATGGCATTGAGTGGATGTGTAGGAAGTGGGTTATTGGTAGCCAGTGGGATTGCATTAAAAAACGGAGGTCCTGCTGCGTTATTACTTGCATGGGCCATCGTGTCTACGTTTTTATATTGTACGATGCAGAGTCTTGCTGAACTTTCATCGATGTATAAAGCCAGTGGTAGCTTTGCTGCGTTTTCGATTCGACTTCTTCGTAAATCAGTGGCCACGGCATCATCTTTCCGAGGAATTTTCGATAATTGTTCTTCCAACGCTTCTAATCGATCATTGAATACTTTGATTTTGGTGTTTAATGGGTTGATTTTACCTAATGTGCACTCATGGATATCTTCTCTGCCAAAAGCTTCTTTTGGTTGGATGCTATCATGAGT